>QEPC01001665.1:1327571-1357564 GCA_003113815.1 Sphenodon punctatus | reverse complement strand
AAAGAGGCAAGGAAGTGGTCTGATATAGGATGAGGATCGAAGGAGAGATCAGCGACAGAGCAGTTTCTAGAGAGGACAAGATCAAGAGAATGGCCATTAGTATGGGTGGAGGAGTTGGTCCAAAGGTGGAGGTTGAAGGAGGAGGCTAGGGAGAGGACGCGAGAGACTGAGGGCTGAGATCGGTCATCAACATGAATGTTGAAGTCACCAAGGATGAAAGTGGGGATATCAACAGAGAGGACCCAACTTAAACATTCCCACCCAACTTAAAAATATAAAACCCACAAAACCCTCCCATAACTCCCTCCACCCTCATGTCCCTTTGCACTTCCTCTTTTCTTCCCCCCTTTCTAATGCTTCCATCTCGCATTTTCTTTCCTGACCACTCAACTAATTTTTAATTTATTGCAAAAGCCTTGGGGATTGTTTCTTTCTCAAAAAGAATGAATTTGAAAAATAAACTTCAGTTCCTGTGCAGCGCCCGTTTCTTGTTAGGCTAATTTTATAGTTTCTCAAACATAATTAGCCATTTTTAAATGGTACCTAGCATCAAGGAAAGTCAACTGGTGGCAAGGAACAGGAAATGCCCAATACTTCATGACTATTCACACTCCCCAGTAGCGATGTTAATGATGCATTATGATTTTACACAGTGGCCAATCACCAAGTAGCAGCTTGGATGTCGTAAGGGTGTTTCAGATAAAAATGGTGAAAATTGTCAATTAATCTGTGTATTTGTGAGTTCTCCTGGGTGGGCTTAATTACCTGCTTCTGTTTTGGGGTTGGGATTTTCTCTCTGATTAAGGCATTAGGATGTTTAATGGGGAAAACTATATAGCTATTTGTTAAATAAAGGTATTTCAGAGTTTGTTCACCTTCCTTCCCTCCCACTCTCTCTTTCCCTCCCACATTCCCTCATTCTCTCCACCCCCAACCCATTCTCTTTCTTTCTCTCTCAAGGTTTTTCCCCAGACTGAAAATGATGTTTGCTGCTTATGGGGTATTGATTGTGTATTATCAGTCGAGCTCACACACCGACAATTACATGTAGCGCCAAGGTAGCCGTGACAATGAAGGCCGGTTGCCATGGCAGTGAAAGAGGCCTATTGCTGCTACCAGAAGCCTGCTCTATAGCGATAATCATGCTGCTCATTTCATTTTAATTGAAATTTGAAATCATATTCTCTGAGAAGAAGCAAATGGACTTTTTTCTCCCTATTTTATTTTAACTTACCACCAAAAAAAAGAAAAGGTACAAATAGGAAAGACTTGCATACTTCTTTTCTTACAGCCAAATATTAACTTCCTGATGGACCCTTTTCAAGATGGCATGGTCAACACTGGAGAGCTGGGGCTGATACAGAGATCTTTGCGAACGCTGTTTTTCAATCTTTCTCATTATATTCCTAATTAATACCCAATTTCCATTTTTCATAAGAAACACATTGCATTTGCTCCTTAGCTCTCTGTTCTGTGCATCAGCTGATTCAGATAGTCAGGTGGCTTGTTCTCAGTGTAACAATCTGCAGGAAGTTGCAAACGGAAATGTATTTTCATAGTTAATGGCAGATGCTCTCCATGAATTTTTAATCATTTTAAGCATAGTAGAAGTTAACTTTATTTTTTATTATGGACCAAGTTCTTCTCTGCTGGTGTAAAGTTGCACAGCTCCATGGTGGCTTGTTTTTAGTAATTTATCACTCAACATGCTGTAGGGAATCAATAGAATTAGAGAATTAAATGGGAAATAATATAGTTACCAAATCTGTGTATGTACACAAGGCATAATACAATTACAGAATCACGGTAGGAAAGATGAATTGTGAGACATAGAGGCAAGGGGTATGTTTTCTTAAAGAAAGATAGGATTTGAAAAGAGACAGCAGCTGCAGTCTTAAAAGCAAAGTCTCTGGAGAGTTCCATTACCTGAACTGCCAATAGAGACTTGGTGAGAACAAGAGAGGATATTGCAGAAAATAACAGCTGGCTGCAAAGAAGCCCCTCATCTCAATGACATTGTAAGTACAGGAGTCCGTACACAGAATGCTTTGGTTCAATTTGCCACTGACTGCAAGTCTGCCTAGCTCTGAGTTGCCACCGTTTGGGTCTAGGTCCAAGATTGGGAATATTTGACCTTGTTTCTTGCTCTCAGTGACTGCCAGATAAACATGTAGTTTGGAAACTGTGCTTGTATAGCACCCAGATACACAATGCTTCTTTGTATCCACAACAGCAAATGTAAAACTGCCATGCAGGAATGGGCTTAACTGGACATCATTTCTGCCTTAAATCATGCTCCTGCATCATTCATTCATAATTCTTACCCTTATGGTGGTTATGAAATCAAAGGCCTTGTTCAGACACGATAATTTTAATTGTGTGGTATGTAATACATAGTAACTAAAAGTGTTATCTTACCTCTCACTACTTACTTGGAGCATTCAGATATGACATAATCCTCATTCGGAGAGAACGGGAACATTGAATAGCTAGAAGAAACAAATGGACTTTTTTCTCCCTATTTCACAAATATGAGAACATTTACCACAAACAAGCATTCAGGCATGACAATACTACATGGTAATTCCACAACACATTTCATATAATTCACATAATTCAGTCTGTTTTCACGGTTGGATCATTGCCTTCTGATGGCCCAGATCCCTGGCCTCCTATGCCCTGGTTGGAGAGGCAGACAATTGGGTTGGTTGGCCCCAGAGACTAATGGAGTCAATTGGATTTCAGAACTTTTCTAGGGATATACGCACTAACTACGGCTACTCTGTGGAATGGCACCTTGACCCTCATGTAAACACAGTTGCACCCAAGGGTCCACTCCCACCCATGAAACAGCATAGCGTACCCTGGTTTATGTGGAATCTAAGGTGGTTGAAGCAGGAGGGTGTGAAGTTGGTAGTGATGAAAACTTTCTTCTCTGCTATCATAGCATCTGCAAAGTCTCATTCAGCAGAGATGTTCCAGGCAATGGAGAGCTTGGTAAAAGCCAGGTTGTCTCTGCCTTGATTCTGAATCCTCTGTTTTCCACTGTGATGACTGTCACCTATTTTGCAGACCAAATTTTTCATATTCAGCACAACTTGGGAACCACGAGTTTGACTGCAGAGTCAGAGTTTGAGGTTATGGAGTATCAGTCTTGTCCCTTTTGCTTGGATTGGCTGCAATTGGCTTTGTCTACTGCGGTGGAGGTGGGATGGGATGCAGGCAACGAGTTGTGAATTAGTTCCATACCCATCCTGGCTGGTAAAAGCCAGCCAGGAGATGTTGGGGCCTTTGCTGGATTGGGTTTTTAACATCTCCGTCTGGGAGGGTAGGTTGTTGGACACCTTCAAAGCTGCAGTTGCCCAGTCCCTGCTCCAGAAACCATCTCTTGTCAACGACTTTTCAGCCACTTAATGACCTGTCTCTAAGAAGGTTATTGAATGAGTGGTTGCCTGGTAGATTCAGGCATTTCTCAGTGCTATGAAATTCCTAGACCCATGTCAGTCCAGATTTCATCCTGGGTAAAATACTGAGACTCTTTTGGTGGCCCTGGTTGACAGTCTATGCCTGGAGACTGACAAGCAAAAGTTTACCCTGCTTATCTTTTTAGACATTTCAGCAGCTTTTGATACAGTTGATCATAAGTTGTTGACACAACTGAATGAGGTGACAGGGGTTCTGTTCATTTCTGTCAGGGAGGTTTAAGAGTTTGGTGATGGGTGTTTGCTCACCATCCTTGTGGGATTCCACATGGCTCCATCTTGTCTTGTCTATTGTTTAATGTGTATCTGAGGCTACTGGGCAAGATCATGTATAGTTTTGGGATGAGATGCTATCAGTATGCTGATGACACTCAACTCTATCTTTTTCATCCAACCTGGGGCATGTGCCCCCTCCCTCAATTTTCAAAACCACTATAGAACCCTTGTCCAGCCCCCCCCTTGCCCCCAATTCTGTGCCCTCCTTACTATTGACAGCTACCAATCACCTATGCCTAGAGTTTTGGTGCTTACTCAGTACCTGGCTGCCACTGGAAACTGGATGTGGGCAAGCCAAGTGACTTTGCATCCAGACAAGCTGGAAGTGACTTGCTTGAGTGGTGATGGGCTCTCCTTTGCTGGAGGTTTTCAAACAGAGGCTGGAAGGCCATCTGTTGGGGATGCTGTAGCTCTGGATTTCCTGCATTGAGCAGGGATTAGACTAGATGACCTCTGAGGTACCTTCCAACTCTAAGGCCGTGTTCAGAACTGCGGCAGTGGTGGCGGAAGTGGGAGGGGCCAGGAGGGGCGAGGGAAGATGCGGCAAACCCGAGGAGCCGGCGGACGGGAAAAGCGCCGGTGCGAACGGGGAATTGCCGCTGCTTCCCTCACGCGTGTCAGGGCGCAAAATCCTGCCCTGACATGTGTGAGGGAAGCTGCGGCATATCCCTGTTTGCACCGGCACTTTCCCCGTCCACTGGCTCCTCGGGTTTGCCGCGTCTTCCCTCGTCCCTCCTGGCCCCTCCCACTGCCACCACCACTGCTGCAGTTCTGAACGTGGCCTAAGATTCTATGATGATGGTTGACAAGCACTATGAACTGTACAGGAGTGGCTTCAAATTTCCTGGGAAAAGGAACAGCAATTTAATTCAGGCCTATTTAGGATAGGAGATAGACCCATGGTATAGATCCATGATCTAGACCTTCCCCCTCCTTCCCCTTCTTGAACAAACCCTTTAAGCACCTCCAGCCACAACTCCTATCTTGTCTGTGGGGTTTGTATTAATTTTTCAAAGTGGCACACAGAGGGAGAAAGGTTCGCCACCCCTGGGATAAAATTGTGCAATAGCTGTTGGTGGCTGCATAGTCAGGCCATCAAATTTGGTTTTAGACAGGACCGGCCTAACCCAAAGCAGGACCCAGGGCAGGGAAAGAAGGTGAGGGCCTAACTTCCGGCAGAAAATCCGCCGCCGCTAGGGGCGCTCCCCAGTTCAGGGAGGCGCTCCTCAGCTCGGGGGCGACATGTTACTCGGGCCTGGGGTCGGGGATGGGTGGAGGGACACTCCCCTCCACCCATCCCCAAGCCCGAGTGGCCATTCGGATCACCTACCTGATCTGCTGAGGCCAGAGGTGGCCTGGACCTGGAAGTGAGGGAGAAGAAGGCAGAGCAGAGGCCCCGCCTCTACCTCATGTTGCGACGCTGGCTGGCCAGGCCCACTCCGCTGCCTGGCTCAGTCTGTTAGATTCGGCCAGGGGAAATGAGGGAGATGCGGGGCCTCTGCCTCTCTCTCCTTCATTTCCCCATGCAGACTGTGACAGGCAGCAGAGGGGGGTGGGCACAGAGTGTGGGAGAGGCAGGGCCTCCGCGTCTGTCTCTTATACACATCTAGATGTGTATAAGAGACAGCAGCGGGGGGGAGGGGGGCACGGAGTGTGGGAGAGGCGGGGCCTCTGCCTCTCCCTCACTCTTGCCGGCCCCCTCCGCTGGCTGTCAGACGCGACAGTCTCATCGGAGAGGAGTTGGCCGACTCCCGAGGGCCCCATGCTTGGGGTTCCAGCTCCAGGCAGGGAGCTGGGGACCCTGAGTGAGTGGACCCCCCCCAGGAGTGGGGCCCTGGGTGGTCACCCCTAACCACCCTGCGGTAAGACTGGCCCTGGTTTTAGAATCACTTACCTAGTGCTACACTGAAGCATTGGAATCATTAGACGATAGAATTCCCAACATTGCATGCACCTGATCATTCCCTTGGACTGCAATGGGCTTTGAGACTAGTGTAGGCTATCCCTACTGAGTCAATAGAGATAAAGTAGAACAATGATATATTTGATTGGACCAGTTCCAGTTGGGGGAGGTATGCAAGCTTTCGGACCTCACAGAGTCCTTCATCAGGTAAGCCAGGAGTTAGAACTGGAAACTGAGCAAAGCATTGAGATACATACAGTGTTGGGAAACAATGGCAAGGGAGGAGAGGAAAGGGGAGGTGAGACTGAGCCCCAGGTAGGAGGTCAGCAATTCAAAAGAACAAGAACTGCTGATAGTAAGTAAGCTTAAAGCTTCCTGTAGCTGTAGACAGTCATTAGACTTACAAATTTCTGTCAAATTTCATATTCTTAAAATATGAGTCAGACATATGAGTCCTTGAACGCAGCATGGAGATGGACCATTATCATCATAGTCAATGTTGACTCAGAGCACCCCCTGCTAAGTTCCAGTATCTTTTCCTATGGCAGCTCAAGTTTCCTTGGAGGTTTCCTATCCAAACACTGGCTGCACTTCACCCTGATTAGCTTGTAAAATCTGATGCACGTGGAGATTGAAGTGTTATGGCTGCAGGCCTGTCTGCTGTGGCCTG
The DNA here is from genome assembly GCA_003113815.1 of Sphenodon punctatus. Taxonomy (NCBI): domain Eukaryota; kingdom Metazoa; phylum Chordata; class Lepidosauria; order Sphenodontia; family Sphenodontidae; genus Sphenodon; species Sphenodon punctatus. Next base: position 1,351,233 of record QEPC01001665.1, on the reverse strand, counting down.
CATTGGAAACATCTGTCTGAAAGTAGATCTAAGACCCTAGAGGGTTTAAAGCCATTACCGATATCAGGGCTGAGATTAAAGTAACTAATACAAAAAGTGAGGGGGTGTGGGAGTACAGCGATATGATGCACAAATTGTGAGGTAATATGAAAGCTGAAGAAGAGTGGAGATGATGGGGGAGCAGATCTCCGTTTGTTAGGAGCTGCAACAGCCTGAACTCCATAGCCTGGCATTTCACTATTTCCCCCAGTTGGATCCCTCAAAGACCAGCAGAGTTCTTAATTAAGTGTCAAAAATTGATTAGCCGGCACTCCTGCAATGCAATCCCATTGATGAAACCATTTTGTCAGGCCGGCTGATATAATTAGACCAAACAAGATGTGAAATCTTCAGTGTGTGGGGCTACAGTCCAGTAATTATTTAATTTGTAATAAAAAAAAAAAAGAGAGAGAGAGTGAGAGGGACGAAGATGTGAGGGCGGGAAAGCAGCAAGAGAGGTGGAAAAAAGAATAAAGAGGAACATTTTGTAAAATGCTCCCCCCCATTTCATCTCACAGGATGCAAAAACCTCACAGGCCAGGTCACAGCGCATTGTCAGAGCTTGGGTACATCTCCTGAGACATGATAGCTCCTTTCTTGTAACTCAGCTCACCAAACCAACCTGCTTGATTCAGATAGAGCATAACATGTTGCTCCCTTTGGGAAGTGCATCTTGACAGACGCTGTGCTGTTTGTTTCTGAGCTGGTGTGTTTGAAGAGGGAAAGCAGGTTGAAATAGTTAACACAGCTACTAATAATCAACACCTCTCAGCTGTAGATATCAAGGCATTGATTTCTACAGCTGAGAGGCTCAAGGTGCTGGTTTTACCCTTTAAAGCCCTTCACGGCCTGGGCCCTGCTTATCTGCGGGACCGCCTCACTCCCCATGTGCCCGTGTGACCCTTGAGATTGTCCGTGGGAGCCTTTTTGGAGGTTCCCCGGGCGAGGCAGGTGGCCGCCCCTGTGCTGTGGAAATCACTCCTGGAGGAGGCTCGGCTGGCTCCCACTCTCCTGCTGTTTCGGCGTATATGTAAGACCTGGCTGTTCCGTCAGGCTTTTGGTGAAGGGTAAGGGTGGGGTGGGGGTGGGGTTTTTCCCCACATATTGTATTTTTTATTTGTTTAAATTTTTTTATATTGTTTTATTGAGTGCTGTTCGCTGCCCCGGGCTGCCCTATGGGCAGGAGGGGTGGGATATACATTTTAAATAAATAAAATAAATAAATAAATAAAATTGTACACATGGGAGTCCATATGATGGCCCCCATTGCGTCTTGGCCTTATCTGTGCTGTCATGAGACACTTGTTTTAAAAATAAAGTTGGGGGAAAGGTAGGTATGGGAATCTTGGTTTTGGATTAACCTGGAATAACACAGAACAGGCTGCTAGAGTTTAATACAAAACAAAACAGATTGCCATCCCAGTTCACTGATCCCATGCTGATCTCAGTTCTGTATTTTTCCCCACCCCCATCCCCTGGGGCCCGGGTGTGAACAAACAGCCTCAGAGGACTTGACTGAAGTGCTGCTGCTGCTGTGGAGGCTCCAGCAGGCTCCCTTGCTGTGGCATCCTCTTTGCTCCGGATCGCGCATGTGCAAAATAGCCACCGCCATTAAACTAAATGGCAGCAACATCATTTTGGCTGCCGCCGTTTTGGTTACGGGCGGCAGCCATTTTGCACATGCGCAGAACAGCCCCGGTGGCCATTTTGTACATGTGCAGTCGAACAGAATGGCCATTTTGCACATGCACAGTTTTTAAAAAGTTTTAATTGTTTTAATGGATGTAAATATGAAACCAGAACACAAAACCATAATTAAATCCATAAAACCAATGAAATGAAACATTAAAAGAATGAAACCGGAATTTTCTCCCGTGTCCCACCCCTAGAAAACGGTGTTGCAATGGCTTGGTTCTTTCCATACCCACAACCAAATCATGTACAGAAGAAGGGAGACTTCATGTATGAACCATATTGTAAGAGTGGGGTTTTTTCAGTTTGTTAAGTTGTGGGGAGGTGGGGGGTGAGAGAGAGAAGACAAAACTCCGGTTTAATAATAGAAGGAAAATATTTGCTTGTCCTACACAGAGAGAGAGTAAAGTAGAGAAAGACAGAGCATATAAAAGAGAATCTAGTTATCGGCTGAGAATTACATCCCAAATTTCCCAGGATGTTGTGAACCATGCTGTGCAAGCTCATCTCTCCAGGCTGCAGGTACTGGATGATAACTCCACCCCCCTGATGCTATTATGGAGACACTATCATTGGGAGCAGACGTGTGGTCTCCCTTCCCACCTCCTTCTCTTTCTTGTGTTATTAATATTATTATTTTCTTTGACGTGTGTGCACTGGAAGGAGATGAAACTGACAGTGTTGGAGGCTGAACAGAAGTTTCAGCTGAGTTACAGATGGTAATAACTTAGAATGGCTTCCCCTCATGCTGTTCTGACAGCAAAGCTCTAGATTTCCAAGATACCAGGGCCTGCCAAATGTGCCTTTATTAAGGCCCCAATCTTAACAAAGAGGGGAAAGCAAAGTTAGTGAGTTATGCTAGGGGAAGGAAATATCATCATCATGGTGCTCACAGGCTGGAATGTGACTTGTGCAGGGAAGAGACATGAGGAGTCAGAAATATGCAGGGCCCAACCTTAACAAAGGGGAAAGCAAAGGCACTGAGCGAAGCTAATGCTACCAGTCGCCAAAAGGATGAAGAATGGAGGGAAAATAATGGCGGAATCATGTTCTTAGCTTCCTCATCTCAGCTACCATCTCAGCTACCATGGTAGGAACTAGGTGTGGGAATATCGGTATTGGATAAATCCGATACACCCGATAATTAGGTATATCGGATTACTCTGATAATCCGATAATTGCTGGTATCAGCATACTGGATTTTAAACATTGGCCTTTTTACCATTTTTTTTACATTGCGACCATTGAAGTAAATGGCCTCAATGTAAAAAACCCAGTAAAGCGGACAATGTTAAAAATCTGGTATGCTGATACCGGTAAATCCGATACTGGGGAGTTCCGATACCGATAAATCCAGTATCTGGTATTCTCCTCGGTGTCCCATCCCTAGTAGGAACCCATACCATATCCTGTCGGGAGTAGATCCCTGAATTATGTGCACCCCATCCACCTCATCCCTAGTCTATTTGTCTGTCTTGTCTAACTGACACTCAACTCTAAAACCTTATAGCAGAACTGGGCACATTGCGGCTCAGGGGTTGTTAGGCATCTGTGCTCTGCTCTCTTGCCAGAAGTGGCTGCCTGGGTGCAAGTCCATGCTTTCCCCTCAATAGTTGAGAGAAACCAAACTGCCATTTTGTCCACCAGAGTCTCCTGGGAGTTGTGGGAGCAGGGGTATCATGCATTCTAGTTCTACTGCTATTGCTGCTGCCCAAACCTGCCAGACTGCCTGGGACCCAGAGGCCTTGGGTGGGGTGGGGTGAGGTGAGGGAAGCCACACAACCCTGTTCTCAGGATTGGTGATTGATGTAATGTGCCATTTGGCTTTTGGTGATATGATCGCTCTTGGTATGTGGTTTTTGGGCTTGGGAATTTTGCCCATTCTTTCCCTATATTATTTAAGTACCAAGGAATTCCCTTTGTTATTCCTGTTGTGGGAGTATTGCCTCTTTGCAAGCCCTCTTGCTATGATGGCCACTTGCTGAGCCCCCTCCCCTTCTTGGAAAATGGAGCAGGACGGGGAGTGGAAAGCGTGGTATTCCCCGTGGGTGCAGCAGCCCTGACCCGTGGGAAGGGAAAAGAGGGTGGCCGTTGGCCCTGCATTGACCCGGCCAGGGTTGCTAGGCAGTCCTAGCCGGGTCTGTCGCGAAAAGCATGGAGCCTGATTGGAGCACCGCCTGGAAGAGGACAGTGCTATAACTGAATGCCACTCGCCCCCTCAGTTCAGGCGACAATGGGGCAGCACCTTCCGACCCACCCAATAACACTATGGTTAATTTGGTTGCTTAGCTGGGCTAGGAAGGAATTTTTGACGGGTTAACACAATTGGATCACTGTTTCCCGTTTTTTCGCCTTCCTCATAGTGTTGGGGCTATTTGGTTTAATTGGTACTGATCCCGTTAGGTTCTGAATGAGGTGTTGCTCCATGTTACACTTGTCGCACTCTGCAGGGGTCCAGCACCAGAGGTAGGTTAGGGTAAAGTTAGAATATGAGGCATCTCCATAAGAGATGGGGAGGCGACACCTGCCGCAATTGCAGGGTATGGCAAGCAGTGGAGTCAGCCCACCGGGAGAAGTGACCGCGAGGGCAGTAGGGACACATACTGTCCCCAGCCTAAGGGCACTATCCTCCTTCCTCCGGCTCGGAAGGGGCCTTGTCCTCCTCCCAATAGCCCGCCTTAGGGGAGGGGGAGACATTGAGCAGTTAATAGGGATTTGGTACCCGATGGTTAATAGGTTAATAGTTAATAGGGATTTGGTACCCAGGCCAATCCCTGAGTTCTAGTTATTGTTTAAGTGAGGTACTGGACCCAAAATCACATGAGTGATTACCCCACTGATTCTAATCAGAAGTTAATCTTAATTTGAGTAAAGAGTGTGGCCGTTTAAACCCACTTGATATTGTCCTGTCTCATTGGGGGGTGCGCCAGCAATATGGTAAACTGGTGTAATATTGGCCATAGAGAAATAACAGCAGAAAGGCAGTTTGATGCGACCCTGATTGCCATTGCCAGGGATGGACGCATTTCCATTCTGAAGACACTTTCCAGTAAGCTAAGCTCTGTTAGTCACTGCTTTAGGATATCCCAGACCTTCTTTTCAGTGCTAAGGTTGCCCTCGTGGTGTTTTAAAGAAGATATTTAAATGGCAGAGGGAAAGGGGGAGTGTGTGTGCATGTAGCAGAGGCTTAACAGTTCTAATAGGATCAGACTTTTAAAGCTTCACTTCTGGATCCATGGTGGCCAATTTGCCCTACAGGACAAAACCCATTCTTTGCTACATGTGGGTTTTAATCTCTTATCAATGTAACTGGTCAAAGCCACTAATGAGTATGAGTTGGTCTGTGATCTATAACTGCTTTCCTAGTGACTTCCTAGTCCCCTTCCTTCTCCAACCTTCTGATCCCACATGAATGGCATACGATGTGTCAAAGGATATTTATTTCTCTTTCTTTGGGCTGGTGAATTATATAGATCAAATGCTTGAAGCCATTAAGAACAAGTTAAATCATGGACACGACTGATGTCAGGGCATTAAAGAGGGGAAGTGCAGGGTGTTTGGCAGCATTGATTCTAGTGTTAGGCAGCTGTTAATGGCCTTAAGCATTTGATCCATACTTTTTACTGGCCTAAACAGAGAATCATTAACATCCAAACACACCCTGCACAAAACAGGCTTGAGCATTGTTTTTGCAATGAACTAAAGCCAGGGAATTCATTTGATTAGCAAGCAATGCTGCCTGGATTTTAGGATATAACAAAAGAAAAAGCAAGAGCCAATACAAAGAGTAATGGTACCACAGTTCAATACATGCACACACTCAGGTATACTTGTCTCTTCTCATCTTCTCATTTAATGGCCTCGCTCCTGTAGCTAAACCCTTAGGTCTACCCCTATTCCTCCTCTCCCCAGCCAAGTCCTTCTATATACAATGAACTGTGTGTGCACATGTGAGCCTCTCACCACTGCCCCCCAATAGATGAAATAAGAATTACTCAGTTGTGCATCATGGCTTCTTTTTCTTTCCATCAAATTAAGCCTGCGGGCCCTGTGTTTTAAAAGGGAGTGTAAGAGACCCCCATTCAAGATTGGGTTTCCAATGGTTCTAAATGCTATAAAGTACATAACAACAACATGGTCACAATAAAGTTACAATTTAAATTGCATTTCTGTCCCTGAGCCCTTATATGCCGATGCCTACGAACTCTCGCTTTTAGACCTGGTAGGAGCTGGTGGCTGTAACTTGCTTGTAAGTAAGTCAGTATCAACCTGCTCCTAGCTCATAGTGCTTGATTAAGAAAAGATGACAGACTTCAGTAGCAGGGCTGAAGAATCCCTTGATGCCTAAGGGGATGATATTATACAATGGGGTGCTGACTTGTCTCTTAAGGTTGCCATCCAAGTGGGCTTCTTAGCCCCCTCTATTAGGCAATGGCCTGTTTTCATAAATATACCATAAAGCAACATATGAAAATTAGTCTTGGACCATTTTCTATCATGAGACAAAAAGCAACCTTAGTTGGAGGCAAATTTTCTTTCCTCAGCTTCCAGCAGGATATGGATGATTCCTGAGATGATTGATTTGGGTTAGTAAGTCTTCAGTTCTGAACAGCCTGTTTGCCATCAGCTGAACGGGAGTCCAGAAGCATCAGCACAACACCTTAATAAGTGTCTTGTTTTTGCCCCTGCACACATAAAAGGGAAGGTGAGTTAGTTTCGTGTGATCCGTCGACTGATTCTCTTTGGGTGCTAACAAACATGGCATTAGCCATGTACCAGGTTTGTTTGCATGTGAGCACACACCCAAACCAAACTATTAAGGGAGAAGGGAAGGATGACTTAGAAATGACAGAGTGGACCCGGTCCACTCTGCATTGCAGCTTCTGCTGCTGCTGTTCAAGGTTTGGGCTGCTGAGAGCCATCAAGGCCGTTTCCCAATGTAGCTCCCCGTAGCCTTATCCCCAAGTGGCAACAGCAAAAGTGGCATGGAAACGAGGGAGCTCCTGACACCGGAATAACAGTGGAGGTAAATGGATTGGGAGAAGGTGCTGGTTCACCTCCACTGCTTCCCTGCCAGCAGGAGCAGAAGAGGTTTCTGGTGCTGCTGCTGGGACAGTGCTGGAAGGGAATGGACCTGGAGCCTTCCTACAAGCTCAGGAGAAACTCCTGATCAGTTACTCCCTGCCACTAGCCAGGTGGGAACTTAGCTATGTCAGAGAGAGGACCCAGTCCGCTCCCTGATGCAGCTTCCATGCCCCAACTCTCCCTCCTTGTACGTAAGTTTTGCACGGTATTGCTGTTACTAACTTGATAACAATTGCTGATGCGGTGGATGTTCTTGGGGCAGTCAGGGCTACTTCTTGTGAATTTCATCCTTCCCCGTCCTGGCTGGTTAAGACCTGCCAGGAGACAATGGGGCCGTTGCTGGCTGGTGTGGTCAACGCCTCCCTGTGGGAGGGCAGAGTGCCGGGCTGTCTCAAGGAGATGGTGGTGTGGCCTCCGCTCAAGAAACCATCACTTGACGTTGGCTCCCCTGCCAGTTATCGGCCTGTCTCTAACCTTCCCTTTTTAGGGAAGGTTATTGGAATGGGTAGTGGCTCGCCAGCTGCAGGGGCATCTTGATCGCATCTGTTTCCTTGATCCCTCCCAGTCCGTCTTTCGTCTGGGTCATGGCACCAAGACTGAGCTTGTGGTTTTGGTAGATGACCTGCACTGAGAATTGGATCATGGTCATTCGACCCTGCTGATTTTGTTAGATCTGTCGGCTGTGTTTGATACCGGTGATCATGAGATGTTGGTGACGTGCCTGCAGAACTGTGCAGGGGTGGGCGGGACTGTTCTTGAATGGTTCAGCTCTTTCCTGACCCGAAGAACCCAGCAGGTGGTGCTCGGGGATTGTTTTTCATCATAGCGAGACCTCTTGTGTGGAGTCCCGCAGGGTTCTGTTTTGTCTCCTCTCCTGTTCAACGTGTACATGCAGCCGCTCGGCAACATGATCAGGGGGTTCAGTGTCCAGTGTCATCAATATGCTGATGACATCCAACTGTACCTCTCTTTTTCAACAGACCCAGGCCCGGCAGTCTCGGTGCTTACTCAGTGTTTTGGCTGTCTATTTGAAATTGAGGGATAGGAGTCCACTTATATCAGTTAATGTGTATCCCTCCCCCCCCCCCCCGTTCCACTGGATGTGATTACAAAGAATAGATGGGGGAATTGGTTAGTGGCCTAAAGGGTCTTAGAGCAAATTACCCCAATGAAGTGGTGATAATTGTGGGAAACTTTAATGCAAGAGTGGGCTCCCTCCATGAGAGTGTAGATGAAGAGCAAGACACATGTTTCCAGATTAATATCCCTGAGTTATTGGACCTGAAAAGCAATAAGGTCGGCCAGCACCTTCTGGCTTTTATGTACAGAAATAATTTCAGAATGTTAAATGGCCATGCATTAACAGACCATCCGGGGGCCTTAACCTTTCTATCGCAGAATGGTTGCAGCACTGTGGATTACATCTTAGTAGAGTCTCAGCGGTGGCCCAAGATTAGGATAGGACAGTGCTGAACCATGTAGAAAGTGACCATCTTCCATTAAGAATATTGATCCCCATGGGCCAGAAAACACCCGATATGCATGGCTGCAATATTTATACAGCTAGAAGCAGGAGACGATGAGATGAGAGAACCAGTGAAGCAGCCGGGCAGATACTTTCATTTTGGGCTACCCCTGAGATGTTTGCAGATGAGGTGGACTGCGGTTGGGTTCTCTTGATGTATGACAACCTGCTGCAGCAACTCCTCCCGGTGCTGACTAAGCAGCAAGTTGTGAACTATCTTGGCTAGTGAAAGGAGAGTGGCACCATGGAAGCCCATGAGTTATTTAAGAGAGTTTATAAAGCACTTATTAAAGAGAAGAAAGCATTATTTCAAGAGGCTTTTGGGCGCAACTAATGAGTGCTGTGATTACTAATAACACTTCTGGTTATTACTTATAACTAATAACTAATAACTCTTCTGGCAAATTGTTTCAAAAGATGCCAAGAAATTCATCACAGATTGTTTTATAGATGGGGATATTCTTGGATCTAGAATGAAGGAGGAGGTGCGAGGCGACAGTCACCAGCGGGGGACTATTAGGGGTAATATAGATGATATAAGGCAAGATCTGTTGGATTTTATTAGTGGTCAAAAACCAAAAACAACGTTTCACTGTCTACTGTGCCAGGACCTGTTAGAGCTCTGGCAAGGCATCAGCAGAGTTTACACAGCGCAAAAAGGGAAATAGCTCGAATTCTCAGTAGCAACAGATTAGAAGTAATCAACACCTTGGAGATTGTTTCTAGATTGAAATAATCTACTTTATTGAGAAATACATTGTGATAGGAAAGGCCTATCCCTAGATCTTTCTATCTAGCTGCCACCAGCATGGTGGCCAGTCATGTTGAAGGTTAGAGGAAGAAAAAAGGGAATGGAGAAAGGTCAGGAAGAAGGAGGAAGTTCAGTAGGAACTTCCTGGGCACATCCCACCTGAGAGGAGGAAGGGGGAGGCTTAGAAGCAGAGATCAGAAAGGTTAAAGTAACACACACACACTAACTCACTATCTCTACTCCCAATGCCCCTAGTGGTCATTAGGGTTTGTTGGTGCAAAAGGCTGATGCCATCTGGAGCTGTTTCTCCAACACCCCTTCTCATCACCTGTCACACCAGCTCATGACTCCCATTTGCTCACGTAGCATCTGGAATTGATCCCTTGGTAGTGGCGTGGTCAGCCCATCTGCCACCATTTCTTCAGTTGGGCAATACTTCAGCTCAGTTAGCCCTTCTTCCTGTGCATCTCGAACATAGTGGTACTTTATGTCAATGTGCTTCGTTCGAGACTTGGCCTTTTCCATTTGTGAGAGCTTAATGCAACTCTGGTTGTCTTCAAACATCATGGTAGGCCTTGGCTCTTCAATTCCAAAGTCCAACAGCAGCTTGTGTGTCCACACAACTTCCCTGCATGCGTCACTAGCTGATATGTATTCTGCTTCTGTTGATGAGAGTGTAACAAGTGACTGCTTCCTGCTAGTCCAACTTATGGCTCCATCTCCATAGAGAAACAGGTGTCCACTGGTGGACTTGCGATCAGCTATGTCTTCAGCCCAATCTGCATCCATGTATCCCACCAGTCTAGGGTTGCTGCTTACTGGAATCTTCAATGCGTAGTGCGTGGTACCCTTCAGGTATCTCCCCAGTCTCTTGACTGCAGTCCAGTCATTCTTGGTTGGGGCACTTACTTTCCTGCTTAAGATTCCCACCGCTGTGGCAATATCTGGCCTTGTCACTGTGGCTATGTACAAAAGCTTGCCAATCGCTTTTCTGTACTGGTTGTTGGCTGCCAGAGGCTCATCATCTTCCCTTTGTTTCAGGAAATTGACATCCATTGGTGTACTGACCTCATTGGCATCTGTCAGTCCCAGACATTCCAAAAGATCCTTGATCTTTGCTTTCTGGTTGAGAAGATAACTTCCATCTTCTTCTTTTTCTATTTGAATGCCAAGGTAGTGTGAGATGCTTCCAAGTTCCTTCACCTCTACTTCCTTGTTTAGGTGCTCAACAATCTCGTGACTGTCTTGCTCCTGTTCACAACAGATGATCAGATCATCAACATAAGTCAGGATATAAGTCCATTTATTGTCTCTGAATCTTGAGTACAGGCAGGGGTCAGCTTGTCCTTGCGTGAACCCTTCCTTAAGCAGTAGTTGATTCAGTTTCTCATTCCATGCTCTAGCTGCTTGCTTCAAGCCATAAATGCTCTTCTGGAGCTTGCATACGAGCTTCTCCCTTCCAGGTTCCTCGAAGCCTGGTGGCTGCTGCATATAGATGTCTTCCTCAAGTTCTCCATTCAGGAATGCAGTTTTGACATCTAAATGGTTAACATGCATCTTTCTGGAAGCTGCTATGCTAAGTAGTGTTCTGATGGAAGTGTGCTTCACAACTGGTGCAAATGTTTCATCATAGTCTTCTCCATATATTTGGGAGTATCCTTTGGCTACTAGTCTCGCTTTGTAGCGCTGTACATCCCCTTCTGCATCCTGTTTGACTTTGAAGACCCATTTGCAACCTACAGGTTTTCTTCCAGCAGGTAGTTCCATAAGTGTCCAAGTTTTGTTCTTGTGTAAAGATTCAATCGCTTCCTTTGCTGCTTTCCTCCATTTTTTAGCTTCATGGGTTGGCATCCTTTCAGCATCTTTCCATGTGCTGGGTTCTTGCAGCTCTGCACTTGTGGTGAGGTAGGAGTATCTCAAGGGTGGAACTCCTCTGGACCTCTGTGAGTGCCTGAGTTCTGGCTCAGCTTCTGTGATCCCTTCTGAATCTGCTTCTGGTTCTGGCTCACAGATTGGCATGGGTACCTGACGGTCTGCTCACTTGGTTCCTCTTTCATTTGGATCCTTGACTTCAGGTCTGGTAATTCACCTTTTATTGGCTTTTGTCTTTCATCAAAGTACACAACATTTCAAATTTCAATATTACCAGTTTCAACATCAAGAATTCTGTATTCTTTTCCTCCTAGTACATATCCACACAAAACTCCTTTCTTGCTTCTGCAATTCAACTTGTTTCTCTTTGCCTTTGGTACATATGCATACACATCGCATCCAGATAGTCTGATGTGGTTTAGGCTAGGCTTGTGTCCAAACCCAGTTCAAATGGAGTCTTCTCTATGGCTTTGCTTGGCAATCTGTTCTGCAGATAGCTGGCAGTCATCACTGCTTCTCCCCAGAATTTGCTTGGCAAACCTGCATCTTGCAGCATGCATCTGTCCATTTCCAGTAGAGATCTATTTTTCCTTTTTGCAACACCATTCTCCTCAGGAGAATATGGGACTGTAGTCTCATGTTCAATTCCCTGTTCTCTCAGAAAAGCTTTCATGTCATTTGAGATGTAGTCACCTCCATTGTCTGACCTTAGTCTCTGAGGCTTTCTTCCAAACTTGTTGCTGACCAATGCAACATATTATTTAAACTTCTCAAATACTTGGCTTTTCTCCCTCCAGGTGTAAACATAGGCAAATCTTGAGAAATCATCACTAAATGAAACTATATAAAGATTTCCTCCAAAACTCCTTTCCAGAGGACCTGAAACATCACTGTGAATCAACTCTAGAGGGTGCTGAGACTCTTTCTTCTCTAGCTTGTGAAATGTTGGCTTCACACTTTTCACAGTAACACAACACACACATCTGCCTGTAGTCTCTTTACACAGCTGATTGAAGTCTTTAATTAATTCCCCTTTCTCAAGCTGGTGAATTACATTAATATCATGGTGCCCTAGTCGTCTGTGCCAGAGTAGATCACATGATCTGTGGGTGCAGCTACTTGCTAAATTTGTTTGTTCTTTCACAAAATCCACTTCAAAATGTCCACTGCCTCTTAGAGAGCCAGACATTATTAAATCACCTTCCTTTGTGACATAGCAATGTTAATCCATGAATTCAAACTTGCATCCTTTCTTAATTCCATACTTTACAGAGATTAAGTTATTCTTTAATGAAGGGACATACAGAGCATCCTCTATGATCACTGTTACAGTTTCTCCATCAGGGAGTTTGCAAAAGATTTTTGCAGTACCCTTCCCTTTTGAGCACACTTCTCTCCCATCTGCTAAGAAAATAGGAACTCAGTAGCCCATATCAATTTCTGAGAATAATTCTACATCCTTGAAGAGATTTTTGGAAGCACCACAATCAATATAAAAAACATTTTTACTGACTTCTGACATTGCATTAAAACTTTTGATTCCCCCCCCCCTTCTGATTCTTTCCTTGAGAGTTGGCAGTTTTCTGCAGACACTCTGTCTCAGCAGTAATGGATGATTTAGGCTTCCCCATTGTCTTGTCCTTTGGACAATTAGCACGTAAATGTCTCTCACTGTCACAGACAAAGCACCTCTTCTTGTCTCTCTTTTCTGAACTAAAGGCTGCAATCTGGTCTGTAGAAGTTTGCTTTGTCTCTCTAATAAAATGCTCATTGAGCCTACTAGAGAGGTATTTTAAGTCAATTGTTGCATCAGATACTTCAATTGCAATATTTAAAGGTTTATACGAAGGAGACAAAGAATTCAAAATAAATCCCACAATTCCATTTTTTCCAAGGTCTATTCCTGAATCTTTCAACCTTTTTGCAAGAGACTGTATTTGGCTTACATGCTCTGAGGGATCTTCATTCTCTTTTAGCCTCATATTACAGAGCCTTTGAATGATAAAAATTGCTTTGCTGGAACTTTTACGGTTATAAAGTTCTTCCAGCTTCTTCCAGACTTCGCTGGCCAATTCAAAACCCTCAAAATGAAAAAATAGCTTTGGACTTACATGCATCCCAAGGATTCCAAGAGCTTTGTCGTTCTATTTGTCCCAATGGTCTTGGTTAGCTCCTGCAGCTGTCGGCCTCTGTGTTATCAGCACATTGTAAAGACCTTGACTCTTCATGCAACACTTCATAAGGAAATACCAATCCTTGAAATTCGCTCCTTCCAGCTTTGGAATGTTGAGGCTGCCTTGGGCTGTCTCCATTCTGTTTTCTTTTGTTCCAAAAAACAAACAAACAAATAAACAAACAAACAAACAAAAAAGCTGTGCCTTTCTCTTCTGAGATTCAATTCGAGTTCCAAAAAATATGTTAGGATTTTTGGGAGGATTCTGGGCTCATAACCCTATGTTGGATTTTATTAGTGGTCAAAAACCAAAAACAAAGTTTCACTGCTTACTGTGCCAGGACCTGTTAGAGCTCTGGCAAGGCATCAGCAGAGTTTACACACAGAAAAAAGGAAAATAGCTCAAATTCTCAGTAGCAACAGATTAGAAGTAAGCAACACCTTGTAGATTGATTCTAGATTGAAATAATCGACTCTATTGAGAAATACATTGTTATAGGAAAGGCCTATCCCTAGATCTTTCTATCTAGCTGCCACCAGCATGGTGACCAGTCATGTTGAAGGTTAGAGGAAGAAAAAAGGGAATAGAGAAAGGTCAGGAAGAAGGAGGAAGTCCAGAAGGAACTTCCTGGGCATCTCCCACCTGAGAGAGGGAAGGGGGGGCTTAGAAGCAGAGATCAGAAAAGTTAAAGTGACACACACACTAACTCACTATCTCTACTCCCAATACCCCTAGTGGTCATTAGGGTTTGTTGGTGCAAAAGGTTGATGTCATCTGGAGCTATTTATCCAACACTATTGGGGGTAATATAGATGATATAAGGCAAGATGTAACAAGATGGCTGATCTCAGGAGAGCAGCTTGAAGGGTACATAGCAAGTTTAAAGACAAACAAGGCCCCAGGGATAGATTTCGTGGGGCCAGAATTTTTAAAGGCTTGTACTCCACAGTGGACATTGATATTGGGATGTCGTATAAACATCATCCAATTGAATATCTGGCCTCTGACTGGAAGCAAACCATTATAGTTCCAATTTTTAAGGAAGGTGACAAGCAGAACCCCAATAACTATCAACCTAGGCCGTTTTTAGACGAGTGCGCGACCCACTTGCGCATGGTTTCAAAAATACCATGAGGCGGGATTACATGAGACACCGCTGGGGATCACACGCATGGGAGAGGGATGCGCATTCATTTCCAGCTGCAAATTACCTACCTTGATCATCGACCTGGTCAATTCATGGCCGGAAAAGAATGTGCGTCCTCCTCCCATGCGCGTGATCCCCGGCGGCGTCTTGTGTAATCCCGCCTTGCGGTATTTTTGAAACCATGCGCGAGCGGGTCGCACGCTTGTCTAAAAATGGCCCTAGTCTGATTAACATCATTGCAAAAATGTATGGGAAACATCTGCTGACTCATGTCTTGGCATGGATTGATGACAAGGGGATCTTAGGAGAACAGACTGGTTTCCGGCAGGGCTATTCAATATTGGAGCACTGCTTTATTCTTTACTATCTGATAGCCAAGTACAGAGATACAAGGAAATGGATCTATGCAGCATTTATGGATCTCATGGGAGCCTTTGACACAGTCAAGAGAGGACTCCTTGGGAAGAAACTCAAGGATTGGGGAATGGAGGAGGGTCTGCTTTGTCTTATTATAAATTATCATCATCAGCTTTCCGCACAGGTGAGGGTTAGAGTTTCTGGGGAGTTGTCAGAATCATTTGTGGTGAGAAGAGGGGTGAAACAGGGTTGCCTTTTAGCCCCAGTTCTTTTCAAACTTTTCCTGAACTATCTGAAACCTATGCTGACGAGTGAGAAATTCCATACCCCGAAGCTTTTAGGCCAGGGAGTCTCCCGCCTTCTGTATGCCAATGATACAATATTGTTAGCATATTCAAGGGTAGGGTTACGGGGACTACTGGACACATTTAGTGACTACTGTAAGAGGAACAAGCTTGAAATCAACACAGGCAAATCGAAGGTGATGGCTTTTGACAAAAAGAGATTCCAAAGGTGGTTCATTGATAGTGAACCCCTGGAAGTAGTAAGCAAGTTCACCTACCTTGGGGTGGTCTTTACCAGTACACTCTCTTGGATACCCCATCCTAAAGTGATGGTTTTGAAGTTCCACCAGGCATGCAGTGGGATTTTCGCCTTTTATAATAGATTTGCCAGGAGACCATGGGTGGAGGCCTTAAAGGTTGGTAAATTAAATCTGTTATCTGTAGCTTTATTGGGGGAAGAAATTTGGGGTACAGCTGACAGAATTAATATATGTGCAGAGCATGTACAAGCAACTTTCCTTAAGAGCCTGTTGAATGTTGCCAGGTGCACCCCAAATGTGCTTGCACAAATTAAAACTGGAACCACCAATGTCAAGGTTGAAGCCAGCATGAGGCAGCTAAATTACTGGTTAAAGCTGAGAGGTCTTTCCCCGAGCTACTTACCCAAGCAGTGTCTATTAGACTACTGGAATCAGTCAAATTTTCCCTTTAATTGGGTGGAAGGAATAAAGGGAAAGTTATTCTCTGCTGGACTGGAAGAACTCTGGATGGCCTCTGATAAATTACCGCAGCCCAGGGACAAAATGATCATCAAGGCCCATCTAATAGACATAGCTAACCAAGAAGACCTTGCGGTTGCAAGGTTTGTAAAATGTACACCTTTGTACATTCATATAAAATTAGAATTGGGCCTACCCCTGTGGTTACAGGCATCAAAGATTAATAACTAAATTATGCCATAATCAACTGAAAATGGCAGAAATCCTAGGAAGATGGAAGGGAATCCCCTATCCAAGAGGCTTTGTTCTTATCTCCAGAAAACAGTTGAGGATATCAATAATATCCTGTGGAGTTGTCCCTTCTACAAGGCTTATTGGACAACATTGTTGTCACCTTTGGTCTTCCACCTCCAGTGTTGGCCCCCAAGATGGTTGATCATCTGGCTTCTGCAACAAGAGTCAGAGCCAGCCCTGTTTGTCCTGAGTAGTTTTCTAGTGAGACTAGAGAAGCGCAGGAAGGAATTAGGTGTTGGGAACTAATGATGCAAGGGTCCTTATTGACTGGGGCAATATGACCTCTGGCCATAAATAAGCTAAACTAAACTGGTTTTGCAATTTCCCTTAACAGACCTCACAACTATTATGTGCAAGTGCTCTGTCTGAACCATGGGCCTACAATGGCCTGGCCTTATGCTGTAGGTGGGAGGTGAGTAGCAGCTACAGAGCCACTACTCACAAAAAATACTCAACACCTAACAAACATGATAGTACCCACTTATTTGTGAATGGATACAGTCATCTGATAGAGTACTGTCAAATTTGTTTACACCCTCTAACTGCAAGGGAGATTTATGTGAAGTGTTTGTGGGATGTGGGGGAGTGACCCCTTGTAGTTGTAGTTGAATGGCTATAACCCAGGGCCCCAGGTATCTGAAAGACCGCCTCTTCCATTATGTTCTGTCATGACCTCTGAGGTTAGCCGAGGGCACACTTTTGCAAGTACCAACTGCCTGTGAGGTGCATACAGCATGGGCATGGAGAGAGAGGCATTCTCAGTGGCTGCTCCACAACTATGGAACTCTCTCCCCTTGGAGATCTTCCTAAGCCCAAGCCTGCTCACCTTTGAGTGGAAATTTAAGACATTTTCGTTTGGTCAGGCATTTGGTGGGCTGGGATAGAGTTGGGTGGAATTGGGTGTGCAGGTTAGGGAGAAGTTTGATGAGTGAGATTTAAGAGATTAAACTGTTTTTATATGTTATATATGGTATCTTTTTATATTTTGTGATCCACCCTGAGACTATGTAAGAACAGTGGGGTAAAAATTGAATGAATGAATGAGGCTATAGTTTGAGTTGGCATTTAAAAAAAAATACTGCTAATGTGGATGAAATTACACTGTTTTCAGCAGTTGAAAACAGGTGAAACATTGTCTGTAGTAGATTTGCTGCAGCAATGCTGAAAATGACCTGTCATCACTAACATTTTAATTGTGGCTTGGCTCTTCAAAATGATTATGGTAGAAAGATAGTTTGTCACCCAATAGATCATGCACTCTCTGATACCCAGAATCGGATTGATTGACATTATTTATTTATTTTTTAAAATTTGCTACCCCGCCCCTCCTGCCACAGGCAGCTCGGGGCGGCTTACAATCACAACAAAAATAAAGTGACTAAGCACATTAGTGACTAAGCTCATTTCTGCTCCCTCCTCCTCCCCCCACCAAACCTCCTCCCACTACCTACACGTCCTGCAGAACTACTCCAGTTCTGGGAGAGGAAGCTGGATTCTGTTCTTCTGGCCTGTGAGTCATCAGCAAAATTGCTTGCTAAATTCCAAATGGGTAATCTCTTAGGTTGATGATACATGAGCTGGAAAGACTCCAGCTTGACTCTCAGAACATCAGCTGAGTTTCCAGGCCAATAAGCAAGAAAACACACACACTTTTTTTCACCCCTGTAAACTGAGCACTTTTGCTCTGGGAGGCTAATGGTGCCATTTAACACGTTCACCTTCTTTGCATTACAACATCAACTGTAAATAATATTTGGGGTCAGGGAAAGAGTGGATGCTGGCAACAATGGAGACAATGGGTGTTTTTAGACAAGCGCTTTCCCCCACCTATAGCCCACCAATCACCCACCCATCATGCATGTTGCAGGGCTTCATAGGGCACCAATGTGGCCCTGCAACACTCATGATGATGGGTGGGTGATAGGTGGAAAGGCACTTGTCTAAAAACACCCAATGGGTGCTTTTACATGGATCGTAGCCTCTGCTTCGCCTCACACCCTGCCTCACACCTGGGTGGGCTGTCCATTTAAAGGCAGCCCACCAGATATGCAGAGGCAGAGCACGTACTACTTTCTCCATTCCAGCCCCACTAGCAGTGCTGTGGGAAACCCTGGAGCACTGCAAGCAGAGCGAGCCATCCAAACTAGAGCATGGGCTGGAGGCAGAGCAGTGGTTCATCTACTCAGTAGATGGCTGCTGCAGCTCCATTCCTGGCCGGGGGTTGCCTTGGGCAACACCATAGAGCTGCATGTGACAGGCTAGAGCAGCAGCCAATCCGCCCACAGCGCTATGGTGTGGAGGAGGGGGATGCGGGTCTATTTAAATTGGACCCAGGCATTGCTGCAGGTGGGCAGATGTGGGTATGCACCCCCAGATTTTATCTGGGGTTGAGCACCCCCATTACTGTCTAAAGACACCCAATGTAGTTCAGATGCTATCTTTTATTGATCCAGTTTTGGTTAGTGAGAGTATGCAAGCTTTTTGGCCATACAGTTTCTTTCTTCAGGTATGTTAAAAATTTGTGGCCCAAAATCTTGCATTGTCCTCACTAACAAAACTTGTGCCAATAAAAGATATCTTCTGAACTACTTTGTCTCCATTTCTTAAGTTTGGGACGAACACACCAACTAGACTTCCTGCTGGTTATGAGAAACAAGCATGAATGAACAGGGCCTTTTACAGCTTTTAAAGGAGAGACAGGCCTAAACTAGAACCACAGGACTAAACAACACCCTCAGAGTCTGGACCATTCAGACCTGGCTGCAGACTTTGCAACCCGAAGCCATTTCTGTTTCATACACAGAAAATCAGTCTCAAACTTTGCATTACACTTGCAGCTGGAAACTCCCTGAGCAACACCTTGCAATTCTCAGTCTAAACATACTGGCTCAGTGCAAGCCTAAGAGACCTGCATGTCTCCTGCTTGAGACTCAACCCAGCAGTGTAGCTTCTAAGCTTTTGGGATCTGGGTATATCGAGGGTCTTCCCTGTTTCACTGATGGTTCTCGTTTTAAGGCATATTGGCTGGGTGTAGGTAACTGTGAAATTGATTCCCCTCCTTTTGCATTCACCATCACAGCCAGAACTGGTCATTAATCAAGACTGCACTGTAGCCAGTTCTCTTTTTCCCCTTCCTCTTTTCTGGAGTGAATAATGAAGAATGATGTCTTCACTTCTTCACCTCCATGTCTCCTCACCCGCTGAACACTCGCACCAGTCCCTTTGACAAGGAGCCTGCACCAGGGAGAAAGTGCCATAGATGACAAATGTGGCTTTGGAGTTTGGCAAGCGCAAGGTTGGCTTTGTGACACTTCTCCATTTGCTGCCATCAATCTTCTCCTGTCAGGGAGCCTTTCTGTCCTGCCATTGTTGCTGTTTGTTTCTCATTATGCACCATGTCTTACCTATGTGTGAGCTGGCTGGAGGTTGCTATCACAGAGGGTGGTAGGAAACAGAGACTTTTAAACAATGGGACAAGTTCCCATAATGATTAGTTAACGTGGATCAGAGTTGTAGGTATATGGCAGTTATTAAGAAGCGAAAGAAATAGTTGAGGAAAGCGTCTGGCTAAATATGAAATTCTTTATCCTCCTGCTCTCATTTTCATTTCTTTGCAGTCATGTTAAAAGAATCCTGAAAGATGAAATCATGTAACAGTCCAAGGGCTGCTATAGAAACTCAGAGGATGTTGTTTTTCTTTTACCTAAAAGTCAGATTGAACATTTGACGTTGGGAGCAAGAAGGTGTAATTTTAACAACACTTGGATGGGCTGCAGCACTTTCCAAAGCACCGTGCTATTCATGAGTTAATTCACGCATCCCCTCTGTGGCATACCTCAGTGCCACTCTCCTCATTTTCTAGATAAGGGAAAACGAAGCAAAGAAAGGGTGACCCGGAAAAGTGGGAAACAAAATCCACATCTTTTGACACTCAATCACATGCTTGAACTGTAAGATCATGCCTGTGCTGATCATGTATATAAAATGCTCCAGGACCAGTGGCAGTTTTGAGAAAATAATGTACTAGGTTGATATGGGAGATGGGATCAAAATTTCTCAACTGGGTTTCACAGAGTGCTAGTCCATACTAATAAGAGTATCTCCTTCAGTTCAATGTGGGAGGGGTCTGGGTTTGGGGAACAATAGATTTTTTATTATTATTAATAAAAAATCTATTGTTCCCCAAACCCAGACCCCTCCCACATTGAACTGAAGGAGATACTCTTATTAGTTAAATAATATTGTTATTATTTATTAATTATCCTCCCTATCGGCAAAATAGCTCAAGTGGCTCAGGATAAGTTCTGTCTCTATCAAAGTTACATATAGCTATACTATGTTGCATGGTGGCTAATGAAAAGTTCTTCACAACTATAGCTTAATTAATTTCTCTTGTCAGAGAGCCAGTGTGGTATAGTGGGTAAGGTGCTGGACTTGGACCTAGAAGACCAGGGTTCAAATTTCACCCTAGCCAATTAACTCTCAGTTCCCCATCTGTAAAATGGGAATGTGTGTGTCGGTTTTTCTCTGTGTGTTCTCCTCGTCCTTGTTGCCTGTCTTAGATTGTAACTGCATTGGGCAGGGACCTGTCTCTGAAAATCTGTGATTGTAAAGTGCTATATACACCTAGTAGCACTATAAAGATTAGTAGTAGTTAGGAAAGGGATCAAGAAGTAGATTTTTCAAAAATGTGTATTGGACACAATTATCACTGATATGAAACTGAGATGATACAGTATTAGCAAGAGAGCAGCCTCAAGCCTGTGAGCAGGGATGAAACTCGATCTCCTCTCGATTCTCACCAAGAATCACAGTTCTCAACTCATTTTTAGCAAGAATCAATAATCAAAAAACCTCCTGGTTCTTGACACTTTCTCGGTCAAGATTTTTTCTCAATTTGTTGTGATTTACCGTTTACCATGTACTACTTACCATGTACTGCATTTATCCCGGTAATATGCATGCGCAAAATGGCTGCCCTTTCCAAAGTGGCCATTTTGCATATGGGTATTACCAGGACACACACAGTAAGTGGTACATGGTAAATCGGTATATGGTATATAGTAAATGGAAAATTTTGATGAGATTCTTGCCAAGATCTGAAACTGTTACCAAGATCATCCCACGATCTCAGTAACTATTCTCAATTCTCATGAGATTTTTGCGAGAAACAAGTGGATTCTTGTTTGTTTCAGTCCTACCTCTGAGCATGCCATGCTCCATATGAATTAGATATTTCTAGAAGCCTTGCAGACCTGGGGTGAGCTAAGTGCTCATGCACATAGGATAAAATGTTCCTCGCACAGCTGACTTTAGGTTGCTAGCTGAACTCGACATATAAACTCATGCAAAAGTCATATCTGACACCCACACATTCTGTGTAATGAGTCCCATGAGTTCCATTGAATAAATTTTTTAGAATTGATTTCACATAATGTGAAATAGAACTTAACCATTCTAAAACTGGCATTCTCATCTGATACATTTTAAAAAAACCCCACACGGCTAATACAGTAAATAGACGAGGTATGTGCTAGAACATACAGCGTATACACATCCAGGGACAATCTGTTACTTTTCTGTGTGCACTGAAGGCATGCTCCCTAAGGAATTAGGCAATGGAATGTGGATGTGCAACTTGACTAAATGATGATGATTGAGAGAGGTGAGGAATAAGATACAGCTCTAAAATGAAGGCAGAAGGGATTATTTAGCGTGATCCAGTCCCTGTAGCTGGACTCTGACCAGAGGGAAAGGGGCACTAAGCGGAAGCAAGCATGTTAGTGTAACCCATACTATTAATAGTATGGGTTACACTATGTATATCCCATTGCAGTAATTGGCATTTCACTAGCTCACTGAAATATTGCTCTGTTCAACAAATTTGAAGATAAATGAAATATAACATGGTGTCATAAGATTTCAGCAGCAGACATCATCAGGAAGGCTCAGATAAAGGCAGCCAATGAAGATGCAGTCAGTTGGTTATGTACTAAAGTACATTCTGTGCAACTTAAGAACAGTCTTATTCATACGTCTGTACACTTCTTGTGTCAAACCCCTTTGTTTTAGACATGTTATGAATTGATTTAATACAGGCTGTGCGAGAGCAAAGTCACCTTTCTCCTTGGCTCTCCCCTCTGGCTATGGGCTTGGGATAAACCACATCCAAAGGTGATATAAACGGGAGTAACAGAAATTTGGCACAGGAGATTTTAGGCTGAATTGCAGTGTGGCATCCGTTGACAATGGAGCACTCACCCAAAGAAGTCCCATTGGTCTAGTCATTTAGAATTTGACAAAGCACTACAAAATTTCTGTCTGATTATAACACAATAGTACCCAAGTTCTTTAGGAGCCACCATTGTGACTAGCTTCCAGAAGGGGCTCTTTTCTAGCTCTAATTTCCCCACTTTATTAATAATGCTGGGTTTGAGAGAGAAAATGCCATGAGCTGAGGTTTAACGAGGTGAGGTTAAATATGTCAATATCATGAGGTGGGGAAAGAAGGCTGGTGACTGGGAGCAGTTCATCATCTATTTCCCCAATATCCAGCAGTGATATAACCTGGTTGACTGGGGCTGTATTTGTGAAAAGCAAACACTGTAGAGAACCCTATCTTTTGCAGCTTCTGCCTTGGGATATTCAGTTAATGCAAAGCAGAGGCTGGGCAGCGAGCACAAGCTGACAAGTCATTATAGAAACAGTAACACCTGCTGGGACTGAGCACAACTGCCCTTCTGGGATTTCTCTCGGTGGTGTTTTTTTACCAGCCTTTGTTTTGTGATTATTTCTTTTCACACAGCCCTTCTGTTCAGTGCCTTTCAAAATGTAGGAAAGGAGGCCAAGGGAGCAATGTTTGCCATTCTCTTTGGTCTAAAAATTCAGTGGCACCTTGCAGTCATGGGACACTTTGTCCAGCTAACATCTGTGTAATCCAAAGCGACTTTATTAGTGCATGGAGGTGTTCCCCTACCTTTGAATTCCTACTGTCCAGACGGACAGTCACAATAACCTCAGTGCAAATATGAGGCATGTAGGGAGTTGCATTTATAATCAGTTGAAACACGTTCCCTAAATATGCCTACACCCATTCTCATCTGATCTTTGGTGTCTGCATGGCTGTGTAAGTAGTGTCTGAGCCCATGCTAATGAGTTCTACTAGACCAGGCATTTGTTGAGCAGTATTTACCATGTCTCAAAACTCGGGACATTCAAACCTGGGCTCCATCAGTCAGAGCATCATTTGGCTGATATAGCAGGGAACACAGTGGGTGCTTTTAGATGGACAGCAGCCCTGCCTCTGCTCTGCCTTGCTCCCAAGTGGGCCGTGGCCCATTATTATTATTATTATTATTATTATTAGACATTTATAAAGCGCCAGTCATATGACCTGGTGCTGTACAGAACACAGAACTAAACGCGGTCCCTGCCTGTGGCTTACAATCTAAAAGACAAAAACAAAGGGGGGGAGACAGGGAGAGGGGACAGTGGCAGAGACATGGGAGAAGACAAACAAACATTCAGGCGGATGCGAAGTCTCAGGTGCGTGTACTTAGCTTGGTTACAAGGAAGTTGGTAGCAGCAGTCAGCAGAGGAGGGCTGACAGTAAGAGTAAGGGGAAAGGTTAGTGAGCATTGGGAAAGGCAGCATGGAAAAGGTGGGTCTTGAGGAGGGATTTGAAGGAGCGGAGGGAGGAGGCAAGGCGGATGTCGGCAGGGAG
>QEPC01001665.1:1206886-1317170 GCA_003113815.1 Sphenodon punctatus | reverse complement strand
TCAAGCAATGGTTTCTTGAGCAGAGGCCACACCACTGCCTCCTTGAGGCAGCTCGGCACTCTGCCCTCCCGCAGGGAGGCGTTGACCACCCCGGCCAGCAACGGTCCCATTGTCTCCCGGCAGCTCTTAACCAGCTAAGATGGGCATGACTCTAATTCACAAGAGGTGGCTCTAACAGTGGGACAGTGGGACACCACCATGGGTGGCCACACCAGGGTAAGCATGGCCACCCGCGGTAGTGTCACATTTTAAAACACCCAATCTCTCAAGCTGTTCTCGATCTGTGATGTTAATACTAGGGCTAGGTGCACAAGCTAGTACATTCTGGGTCCAAAGAGTGTTTAGGCTTCTGCTTTCAAAGACAGAACACTGGGAATGAAATAGTTCATGTCCATGTGTGAGGATAAAACTTAAGAACCCTTGCTTGTAAAAGGGAGAGCAAATTAGTAGTTAAGATCTCTAGTTGAGCTACCTGCTTAATAATAGAAAAAGTGTTTCAAACTTTTTCCAGAGAGACAAAGTGCTTCAAATGATATCTTTTATTGGACCAACTGTTGTTGGTGGAAATAAGCAAGCTTTCAGGCCACACAGAGCCCTTCCTCAGGCATATAGCATAGCCAGTAGAAATATATGCACTGAGCAAGTGTAGAGCAAGTATATATGAGGGGGCAGAGAATGGGTGGGAGTGGATAGGACAGGGTAGCGGATGGGAGGGAGGGGGGAGGAGAGAGAGGCCAGACATTTAAAAACAGCTGTAAAATGATATATTGGTGTAGGAGACAAAGAAACAATAGGTGGTAGTAAACACACAGAGAGGGCAAACATATGGGTTGGGAGTACAGTGGGAGAGAGCTTATCAGTTGAAGGGAATACACATATCAAAAGAACTGGGTTCACAGTAACAGAGGTTGAGTTTACAGAGTGGGAGACAAAATAGTTATAATGATATTATCTAGGAACTTAGTAGAGAGGATAACACAAATTAAAAATGCAGCAAACTTTAAAGTGTAACAGCTATTTGTAGTGGTTGGAGAAATATAGGTCCTTGTTAAGTCCATTATTTTTGGTGTCAATGTTTACAGATTTTTGTAGTTACTGGAGAAATGTAGGTCTTTGTTACGTCCATTGTTTTTGGTGTCAAATAAAGTAATGAATTTTAGTTCGCAGGCCCATCTTCTGAAGGTGTTGTGTAGGTTTCCATTGAGGAAGAGGACTGAGAGGTCTGATATGGAGTGGTTGTTCTGGGAGAAGTGACTGCCCACTGTAGAGGAAGTGACTTTGTTTAGAATTGAATGCCTAAGTGAGTTCATATGTTGGTGTATGGGTTACTGGGTTTCACCAACGTAGTTTCCATGATGGCATTTGGTGCACTGAATGAAATACACTACACTTTGGGATTTGCACGTGTAGTTGCCTTGTATTTGGAATGACTTCCCGTGGGTGGTGGTATAAATGTGTTGGCTCCCTCTACGTACCTGCCCTACATTTGCTCATTGATGCAAAGACACCACACTTTGGGATTTGCAGGTGTAATTGCCTTGTATTTGGAATGGCTTTCCATGGGGGGTGTTGACGGTGGTGGCAGAAATGTGTTAGCAGGCTTTGCATCTACGGTTCTGGCAAGGTTTTGTTTCTCTTGACATTGGGGTGTCCTGAGTGGTGGGTAACTTGCTCCAGATGATCCATTGTGAGAGTTTTTGGAGTTGTCTTGAAGGCCAGATGAGGTAGTTCAAGGGAAGATTTTTTTTTAGGGTTTTGTCCCCATCAAGTATGGGTTGTAGCTGTTGGATGATGCCACGTATAGGTTCCAGTGTGGGGTGGTAGGTGATGACAAGGGGTGTACAGTTAGAGGGCTCTTTCTTTCTGTATTCTAACAGGTGTTCTCAAGGAATTTGGATGGCTCATTCTATAATTCATCAGTGAAACCTTACAAAATCCAGGTGCTATGAGTGTTCCTGCAAAGATCTGACACTATCTATTGTGTGGCTAACTTGAAAAATAATTTGAGGCCTAAGACTTTTCTAAAAATGTCAGCCTTTATTTTTTAACTTGTTTTATTTAAAACAGGGACATACCCTTTTGTGACCTCATCAAATTGTACTGTTGGAGGCGTTTGCACTGGTTTAGGAATGCCACCTCAGAATGTTGGAGAAGTATATGGGGTTGTGAAAGCATATACGACTAGAGTTGGAATTGGTGGCTTTCCTACAGAGCAAGATGATGTAAGTATTGTTTAGTCTAAATAATCTCTACCTGGGGAAGGTGGGAAGGAATAAATGGGCATAACTCTGCAGTACTCTGTTATAACAAAGGTGCATGGTTGTCTGTTCTGAAATATCTCCTCCATCAGATTCATTCTGAAATTTAGTAGCTCCTTTCTTGTCTTGAAGTGCTGTTACAGACAGAAAAGTAACTTCTCAATCCACAGACCTGCTGCCTGAGTGTAATAAGTTGTGTGCTTTCTTTATAAAGTTTTTAATTACTGCTTATTCCTCAGTCCTGCAGAGCCTATATTGATATCGGAGAGCAAGCTGAATTCTATTCTTGCTCATGACACAGCAGCAGAATTGTTAACTAAGTTCCAGTTGCAGAATCTTTATAACTAGTGACGATGCACCAGAAGCAGTTTGCCTTTTTGATCCCAAGCTGAATTATCAGGACTAGCAATTTAAGATTGCCAAGGATTTCAGAGCTTCACAAAAACTAACTGAGCTTCACAATACTCTTGTGAGGTAGCAGGTAGGCATTGCATAGCAGAATCAACGTGGAGTGTTGGGAAAATGACCTGCTCAGCTAGCATTCTCACACTAGCAAAATAGAGCTAGCAATATTAAAAGTGGTTCTTGTTTGTATTTTCATGCTGGTGGATGCACATCGTTCGTGCATCATAAGATGGGGGGCTTTAAAAGAATTACAGTATTTTATTATCTATGTCATACATATTGCTTACAAATCAGCTTTACTGATACAACTAGATATCACATAATTAGATTCTGTTTTTTCCTCAGGAGATTGGAGAACTGCTGCAGACACGAGGTAAGGAGGTTGGTGTGACCACTGGTAGAAAAAGAAGGTGTGGCTGGTTGGATCTTGTGTTGCTGAGATACGCTCACATGATTAATGGATTTACTGCGTGAGTATTCTATGGTGCTAACAGTTTGACCTTCATATGTAGCATAATATGGATTACAAGAAGCTGTACAGTTATTATCAAGTGACACACAAAATTCTCACCAGTGCAAGTAGAACACGTTAATATTTAAAGTGACACTAGAGGTTTAACTAGTTTAAAATGTGACATACCTTCATTGTAGCCTTAGCTGCCCTAATGAAGCTTACTTAAAAACTCCACATCTTTTTTTGTTGAAAACTTTCATGTAATCTGTAACAGTACATACAAGAGGTCTCTTCATTTAAGTCGGGAACACAGTAAAGAATTTAAATGAGGATACATTTCTATTTTTAGTATCGCTCAACCTGTTTCCACAGGTATTTTGAATGTACTGAAATAGTTTGAACAGACTTATTTAAAGGTTTTATAAGGATATAATTTTCTCCATTTCAACATTTAGTTTATGAAGCTTATTTTCAGCTTTTTTAATGCATGGAGAAATAGACTAAAATTCTCTACCAGTCTTATCTGTCAGAACAGCATATACTTAGTTATATCCAAGGGAATTAAAAATCCACTAACTTGTACATTGCTTTTTAAAACATTAAGCATGTTTTATCCGTTTGATAGGCCATTTCCATTTTTCTGAACACTTTCCCACTTTTTTCCTCCACTTCCATCATGGGGCAACCACTCCTTCAAGGGAATATTTCCATAGGCATATATACATAACATTGTTTTAAAAATAGGTAAATCAATATAGATATGAACATTTTTAGTATTTAGATTTTTTTTACTTTGTGTCAATAACAAAATCTAGGCAGCATTTTAAGTTTGGTCTGCTTAATCTGGAACTGCGTATTCATAGAAATCAAATATTGAGCAGTGCATTTTTACAAATCTAATTTTAGCAGGATTCATATAATAGCTTGCTGAACAAATACAATAGAAGCTGTTTAATATTTGTCTTAGTTGATTTTAATTAGTTCAGGTGAGACTTTTTTGATAAATACATCTCCACATTTCTGTTACTTGTAAGAGGTGTTAATGGGTCTGGTCACACAGACTAAATTGAGCAGCCTAGGCAATTAAAACTGTTCTATTATAGTGGCAGGGTGCTCGTTTTCTTTAATGAGAAAAACCTATCCTTGATGTATGCCAATTAATTTATAAAACAAATTATGATAAAGCCAGTTAATTTCAGTAAGTTTTCATTCNAAGTTTGGGTTGTAGCTGTTGGATGATGCCACATATAGGTTCCAGTGTGGGATATTAGGTGAAAACAAGGGGTGTACAGTTAAAATACAGAAAGAAGGAACCCTCTAACAAGTTCTCTTAAGGGATTTGGGTGGCTTGTTCTATAATTTGGTCTGCTTCTCTGTTGGAGTGTCCTTGTTTTTTTAAAGTGGTTTTAAGCAGGGTGAGGTGAGCATCATGGGTCTGTTCATCAGAGCAGATTTGATGGTGTCTGAGTGCTTAGTTGTAGATAACTGATTTTTGGTATGTCTTGCATGGTTGCTGGATCAGGTGGTCTGTTTCTTGTATATTGCTGTTGTAGGTTGCCATTGTGTATGCTGACAGTGGTGTCCCAAAAGCTGATACTGGTGTGGGAATATTCCAGGATTAGTTTGATAGAGGGGTGGTGATTGTTGAGGTTGGAGAGGAATTCTACATGCCTGTGTGGCCCGAAAGCTTGCTATTTCCACCAACAACAGTTGGTCCAATAAAAAATATCGTTCAAACCACTTTGTCTCTCTGTCACTTGGGACCAACATTTTCCAGAAAGGCTGTATGTGGGATACTTTACTAAAGAGTGGTAAAGAGCCTATTGCCACTAGGCTATGTCTGAAGACCTGTGCAGTTGATGTAACATTTAGTAGAAACATTACACTTACCTGGATGTCATAAAGCTCTACCTTTTCCAGTGGCATTGTTTCTATAGCAACTAATGCACTTCTCAAAGAGGGAAAAACAGAGGGAAGCAAGTATCAAATTCGTGACTAACATGGTCACCCCAAGCTCGTGACAATAAGATTTTGTGGCATCCACATCATCACATCCCCTCTGTTTGTGGTGTGTCTAGAAAAGATATTGAATATAATAAAAGGATACCAAATCTCTGTTTCATTAGATTGTAGTGACTGGTGATTGCTACAGTTCTTTTACTTTTTTCATTCAGGAAGGTGTTAAGGTGCCCAGCAGCTGGGCAGGTAGTTCAGTACAGGTGAGAGTTCTGTTTCAGATCAGGAGCTGGAAAGGTGAACTGAGTTTGTGACCAAAATGAAGCCAGAGGGCCAGTTGATCATCAGAGCCAAAGGTGAGGTTGAAGACATGGATGGTAACTGTGCAAGGTCTGAGAGCCAGGAAGATTTTCCTATACATGGTTTGCAGGGAACAAAAGTGTGGTAGCAGGTGAGATAAGAAGTGAAGTCAGAACTAGGCAGGTCAGCACAGGTAAAGCAGGGAGCAGGGCAGATATCGGGAGAGAAAACAACAAGAAGCCATGATTAGGCAAAGCTTATAGGGCAGTGAATCCCTATTTTATTTTATTTTTTTGCCTATGTGACCCCATTGTGAGACTCAGATATAATCATGTGAACCCAGGCAGCAACAAAGACATGCAAAATATATCCTATATTAATCATATCATAGGCTCACAATCCACAGTCTGAGAACATGTGTTCTAGGGGAATCCAGTACATTACATGGTGAGCCTGGTCAACTGGGACACAAGTCACAAGCAGCCACTTAGGGAGCTAGTAAGTGGAGAGATCAGCAGAGCTGGGCTTTCAGGGTTTACTAAGGGTGAAAACAGAACTGTCAGGTTGCACAGCAGCAGCCCGCCCTGGCCCAGGTTGGGAAGCTGTAGCGAACATGGTCTGGACCAAATCAGGGCACTGACCAGACATGCCTGCTGAAAGGGTGGGAAGCATGCTTAACGTGCAGCTGGCTGACTCCGCCTCTGTGCTTCAGTCAAACTATACCCCACCCCCCCACCATGATGAGCAGCTATGGCAGTCAGTAATGGATGGCCATAGTGGCTGGCCATGGCAGACCCATCCCAGGTCGTGTTGACAGCCTGGAAGTAGATGTGATAGCCCACTGTGGACCGTTTTGGCCCTGTCAACACTAGCCTGGGGTGTGACTTTGGGGGCTTTCCTGAGGTCAGAGTTCAGGTTAGTTGCCACCACTGCTCAGGGCAATTGCAGGTCAGCATCTGGCAGCACCTGTGCAGAAATGCAGTCGAGGTCCAGTCCTGAGAGGACCACAGTGGGCCACTGTCATATCTGTTTTTACCCTAAGTTACAGTTTTGTTGCTCTGCAAAAGTGGCTCTGTGGCAGCATAGCTAAGGTTCCCACTTAGGGACCTAGGTTCAAGACTTGTTGGTCTTGACAGAAAATCTGCCATAGATCAGAAGCATGTATTGGCTGTGCACAAGCTAAATACCAGATGTGTTCTCAGCTACTGGTATAAATGCAGAGTACTGTAACTTCAGCTTGGGGCTGAAAAGAAAATTTAGGTTGGATTTTGTCTTTGACAGATTTGCCTATTTCAATCTAGTCTGGTAAAATGTGGGTTGGACCACAATCTGGTCCATGTTTTGCCAGAGATCTTGATTGGCAGCTCCTTGTACTGCATGTGCGCAAAATGGTGGTATATATCCAGCACCGCCATTTTGCACATACACAGTGCCGGGTGTAAGATGGTGGTGCCCTGCATTCAGAAATGTTGCATGAAGTTCCACCAATCCATTCCAGAATTCCATGCAACACCTCAAAAACACAGAGAAAATATGTAAAAATTAAAAGGCTGGTCCAGCTACTACCAGTGCGGGATCAGAATATTCCCAATGGCTATAACTAGTTGACTTTAAATTTTAAAAAAATTAAAGGGCTTTCAGTACCTCCCTTAGGAAACTGTTCCATAGACTTATGGATCCCACCTTCGGGAACTTGTTCTTGAAATTGCAGTTCATTTCTGCTCATCTTGATCCCAATGGATAGTTGACAGGGCTGACAGTCAGGACACTTGCATTCTGTGCCCCATTCTTCCAAATATGTAACCTTGAGTAGGATCCTCTCTCTGCTCTGGGGTTGTCAATGCCTCCCTTCAGAAGGGGAGGGTGCCTGATGGCCTCAAAACTGCAGTCATCCGTCCCCTGCTCAAGAAACCATTTCTTGATGTTGACTACCTGTCAGCTGCCATCCTGTTTCTAATTTTCCCCTTTTAGGGAAGGTTATTGAATGGGTGGTTGTTTCACAGCTCCAGGCACATCTCAGTGCTGTTGGATTCCTGGACTCATGTCAGTCAGGGTTTTTTCCTGGGCATGGCATCAAGACTGCACTTTTGGCCTTGGTTGATGATTTCCACTTTGAAATCGATTGGGGAAATTGTACCCTGTTTTTGTTAGATCTTTTGGTGGCCTTTGATACAGTTGATCATGGTTGGTGTTGACACAGCTGCAGGACCTTGTGGGGCTGCGTGGGACTGCTCTTGAATGGTCCCATTCATTCCTGATTAGGAGAACCCAGAGAGTGGTGAAGGGTGGCTGTTCGTCATCCCCATGGGAGCTCCCTTGTGGAGTCCCACAAGATTCCAACTTGTCCCCACTTCTCTTCAATGTGTATCTGAGGCCCCTGGGTGAGATTGTTAGGAGATTTAGAGTGAAGTGCCATCAGTATGCTGATGATGCCCGACTCTCTCTTTCTCTTTTTCATCTGGCCCAGGCCCTGCAGCCTCGGTGCTTACCTGGTGCCTAGCTGCCATTTGGGACTGGATGCAGGCAAGCCGCTTGAAGATGAATCCAGACAAGACTGAGATGATGATGGTTGGTCAGCCGTGTGACCTGCGGGACATAGGGACCCCTCTTATTTATGGGGTCCAGTCTCCTTGGTCATTCAGGTTGACAGCCTTGGAGAGCTCTTGTCCATTGCTGCAACTGTATGGCCAGGTTGCAATGGTGGCCAGGGGTGCTTTTCACCAACTTCATCTGGTGAGAAGACTGCAATCTTTTTTTATCAGACTTGGGCTTGGACACCATCATCCATACCTTCATAACCTCAAAGCATCGCTATTGCGATGCGCTCTATGTGGGGCTGCCCTTGATGACTGTTCAGAAGCTGCAGTTGGTGTAGAATGCAGCAACCTGCCTTCTGTCAGGAGTCAGTGGCGAGGATCACATTACACTGGTGCTTCGGACTCTGCACTGGCTGCCAATAGCTTTCCGGGCACAATTCAAAGTGCTGGTTTTGACCTATAAAGCCCTAAATGGCTTGGGCCCAAGGTATCCTAAAGACTGCACTCTTCCCTTATATTCTGTTGTGGCCTCTGAGGTCAGCTGAGGGAGCCCTCTTGTGAGTACCAACTGCCAGTGAGGTTTGTAAAACGAGGGGACGCAGAGAGGTGTTCTCTGTGGCTGCTTCACACATATGGAACTCTCTCCCTTTGGAGATCCACCTAAGCCTAAGCTTGGTTGCCTTTTGAAAGAGGTGTAAGACCTGCTGGGATCGAGTTGGGCGGGATGTGGTGAAGGGCTTAGGGAGAGGGTTGGAGGGTGGGCTTTAGAGGTAAATCAAATCTTTTAGTTAAATGTTTCAGCTTCTGCCTCTTCAGTAACCAGTTGGATTTAAAGTGTATGCTGCTGGGAGTCAAGGTAACAGAGTGTAGAGTGTTGAGGGAAGAAGAATTCCAAGGCAGGTGATCCTGAAAGGGAGAGGAGAAGTACTAAAGATGAGGAAGATCTTAGGTGTTGACTTCTAGGTTGAAGCCTCGGTGGGTGTAAGGGTACAAAGTCTGTATATCCAAAAGTTCTCCCTTTCTTCTAGTGACCAATTCTCTATGGGGAATATTACCAAATCGGAAAGGCTGTGGCTGTCAGAGTTAAAATGTTTAGAAATGGGTTGTTCTAACTTCTTCATGATGATAGCTGATTTGTGGTTTCTAAAACGTGCAGGGCATTTGCATTCAATAATGTATATGATATAGTTGGATTTACAGATGATGTTCTGTTTAATAACGTAGGTCTTGCCGGTTATGCTGCTTTTAAAGGTGGCAGTCTGTCTCATGTATGTGCAGGTGATGCACCGACTGGAATTACAATGGTGTGATCCTGGATTGTGGATAGGTGCTTTAATTGGGGCTCTTACTAGCAAGTTGCGTAGGTTAGGAGGTTGACGGAAGGCAATGAGAGGTAATATTATTATATAATCATTTGTTTGTGCTGAGCAAGGTCTGACTAAAATGTTTCCTTTATGCTCATACGTGCCACTAGAGGCTGTGCTGACTCTTCCTTCCCTACTGTTTACAAAGAGATGCATTTCACTGTATCATGTTGAATTCTTGAAAGTGACTGGTGTTTACACGCAATAGGAGTTGGAATTGGCTCTAAAAAACTTGGATTAGTTCATCCCCACTGTAAACTCTGTGGGACAACTAATTTACCCCTGGGATGAAATTGATTCGTATTCTTTATTCACTGTACAGGCTACAAGCCATGATAGTAGTCAAAACATGCAACACAATACATTATCCAGCACAAAATCTCACGATAAATTAAAATAGTATGATATCATGACAACCAATGAATCATATTATCTGGTCACTATGATACATTAAAACATTTAAATAAATTAACTCAATATAAAATTAAAATGTAGAGATATAAATGATGATAATTAGGACTCAAACCTGGACAGGTACTATATACATATACCAACCCAGGATTCCTAGACAGAGTTGAGTTTAAACTTAGGTTATTAACCTTATTTTAAAAAATCATGACGATACATACTTGTACTTCCAGGTAGTTATTAAGGTCCCTCCAGCCCTATCCCATTTTCAAAACGCCAAAAGCTTGAATAGCAACCACCGCTACCATGCACAACCCTCACAGAGCACTACCAGTGTCCACCCAGCCAGATGGACTTAACCCTTATTTAGACGTTAAATTAGCANGCTGCAGGACCTTGTGGGGCTGCGTGGGACTGCTCTTGAATGGTCCCATTCATTCCTGGTTAGGAGAACCCAGAGAGTGGTGAAGGGCGGCTGTTCGTCATCCCCATGGGAGCTCCCTTGTGGAGTCCCACAAGATTCCAACTTGTCCCCACTTCTCTTCAATGTGTATCTGAGGCCCCTGGGTGAGATTGTTAGGAGATTTAGAGTGAAGTGCCATCAGTATGCTGATGATGCCCGACTCTCTCTTTCTCTTTTTCATCTGGCCCAGGCCCTGCAGCCTCGGTGCTTACCTGGTGCCTAGCTGCCATTTGGGACTGGATGCAGGCAAGCCGCTTGAAGATGAATCCAGACAAGACTGAGATGATGATGGTTGGTCAGCCGTGTGACCTGCGGGACATAGGGACCCCTCTTATTTATGGGGTCCAGTCTCCTTGGTCATTCAGGTTGACAGCCTTGGAGAGCTCTTGTCCATTGCTGCAACTGTATGGCCAGGTTGCAATGGTGGCCAGGGGTGCTTTTCACCAACTTCATCTGGTGAGAAGACTGCAATCTTTTTTTATCAGACTTGGGCTTGGACACCATCATCCATACCTTCATAACCTCAAAGCATCGCTATTGCGATGCGCTCTATGTGGGGCTGCCCTTGATGACTGTTCAGAAGCTGCAGTTGGTGTAGAATGCAGCAACCTGCCTTCTGTCAGGGGTCAGTGGCGAGGATCACATTACACTGGTGCTTCGGACTCTGCACTGGCTGCCAATAGCTTTCCGGGCACAATTCAAAGTGCTGGTTTTGACCTATAAAGCCCTAAATGGCTTGGGCCCAAGGTATCCTAAAGACTGCACTCTTCCCTTATATTCTGTTGTGGCCTCTGAGGTCAGCTGAGGGAGCCCTCTTGTGAGTACCAACTGCCAGTGAGGTTTGTAAAACGAGGGGACGCAGAGAGGTGTTCTCTGTGGCTGCTTCACACATATGGAACTCTCTCCCTTTGGAGATCCACCTAAGCCTAAGCTTGGTTGCCTTTTGAAAGAGGTGTAAGACCTGCTGGGATCGAGTTGGGCGGGATGTGGTGAAGGGCTTAGGGAGAGGGTTGGAGGGTGGGCTTTAGAGGTAAATCAAATCTTTTAGTTAAATGTTTCAGCTTCTGCCTCTTCAGTAACCAGTTGGATTTAAAGTGTATGCTGCTGGGAGTCAAGGTAACAGAGTGTAGAGTGTTGAGGGAAGAAGAATTCCAAGGCAGGTGATGCTGAAAGGGAGAGGAGAAGTACTAAAGATGAGGAAGATCTTAGGTGTTGACTTCTAGGTTGAAGCCTCGGTGGGTGTAAGGGTACAAAGTCTGTATATCCAAAAGTTCTCCCTTTCTTCTAGTGACCAATTCTCTATGGGGAATATTACCAAATCGGAAAGGCTGTGGCTGTCAGAGTTAAAATGTTTAGAAATGGGTTGTTCTAACTTCTTCATGATGATAGCTGATTTGTGGTTTCTAAAACGTGCAGGGCATTTGCATTCAATAATGTATATGATATAGTTGGATTTACAGATGATGTTCTGTTTAATAACGTAGGTCTTGCCGGTTATGCTGCTTTTAAAGGTGGCAGTCTGTCTCATGTATGTGCAGGTGATGCACCGACTGGAATTACAATGGTGTGATCCTGGATTGTGGATAGGTGCTTTAATTGGGGCTCTTACTAGCAAGTTGCGTAGGTTAGGAGGTTGACGGAAGGCAATGAGAGGTAATATTATTATATAATCATTTGTTTGTGCTGAGCAAGGTCTGACTAAAATGTTTCCTTTATGCTCATACGTGCCACTAGAGGCTGTGCTGACTCTTCCTTCCCTACTGTTTACAAAGAGATGCATTTCACTGTATCATGTTGAATTCTTGAAAGTGACTGGTGTTTACACGCAATAGGAGTTGGAATTGGCTTTAAAAAACTTGGATTAGTTCATCCCCACTGTAAACTCTGTGGGACAACTAATTTACCCCTGGGATGAAATTGATTCGTATTCTTTATTCACTGTACAGGCTACAAGCCATGATAGTAGTCAAAACATGCAACACAATACATTATCCAGCACAAAATCTCACGATAAATTAAAATAGTATGATATCATGACAACCAATGAATCATATTATCTGGTCACTATGATACATTAAAACATTTAAATAAATTAACTCAATATAAAATTAAAATGTAGAGATATAAATGATGATAATTAGGACTCAAACCTGGACAGGTACTATATACATATACCAACCCAGGATTCCTAGACAGAGTTGAGTTTAAACATAGGTTATTAACCTTATTTTAAAAAATCATGACGATACATACTTGTACTTCCAGGTAGTTATTAAGGTCCCTCCAGCCCTATCCCATTTTCAAAACGCCAAAAGCTTGAATAGCAACCACCGCTACCATGCACAACCCTCACAGAGCACTACCAGTGTCCACCCAGCCAGATGGACTTAACCCTTATTTAGACGTTAAATTAGCACCATATCATACTGGTCATATGATCATTAACAGAAATTTTTCTTATTATTTTTAACATAAAGTACATGAATTCTCACAGCCCTTTTAGTAAAAACTGCCATATGGTAGGATCTAATTGTGCTATGGTCTCCTAAAAGGAAGATCATGTTCTGGATCTGGGAATATTGCAAATTCAGGCAAATATTTGAGAACAACTGCTGCCTAAGCGCGACATACAATGGGCAAGAAAATAAATAATGCAATAAATCTTCAACCCCGAGCCGGCAAGGGTAGATTAGTTCTGACACCGGGATGCCCTTATAATGACCATCAAGGACGTCTGATTCCATTGTTTGAAACCTAAGGCTGGAAAAGGCTTTTCTTAATGAAACATCTGACAAAGACTCCAGATATTGAGCCCCTCCAATATTTGGAATAAGGTACTTATATAAAGGAGAAATCAAAGAGGAAGAGGCGATCATTCTTGCGTTCTGTCGATCAGTATCAAATATACGTTTCTGCACCATATGCCTGGCCGCTGACTCAGTAAATTGGAGTAGAAATTCTGGGGAAAATCCCAAATGAGCCAATTTCCCTTTAACTGTTTTCCACCAGGGATCTGTGTAGTTCGTATTTAGATATTTTTCTCATAAACACAGGCCCAATAAGGAAGAATCTGCATAATATGCAATTTTCAGCCAATATAGTATCAGGAGAAGATCAGGTTTAGCCATTAAGGATACCCTCCCTGTTTTGAGATTTAATATAGATGGTGAGGTAGAAGGGGGGCGGGGGCACCCAATAGGGCCCTTAAAAAAAGATTAACCACTGGCTCAAGGGACTCCACCACTTGCGGGACCTTAGCCCATATCTGTGCCCCATATGACGTTTTAGCCATGAGCTTTGCATTGAAAATTTTCAAAGCCAATCCTATATGGCACCCACCATTAGAATAGAAAAATCTCAGGAGGGGTAGCAGCTCCCTCCGAACGGCTTGTTTCATGTCAATAACATGCAATCTCCATGAGCCAGTATGGGAAAACTTAATTCCCAAATATTTAAATGTAGAAACTTGTTCTAATCTATTCTCACCAATAAACCATACTCTAGACCGAAACCGTGGTGCAAAAACCACTACTTTGGTTTTAGAAAAATTAATTTTTAAATCCAATTTAGTACAAAGTTGCCTAAAGTCATTTAACAGCCGAGTAAGACCTAATTGTGAGATAGACAGAAGAACCATGTCATCAGCATACATAAGAAGGCAGATCTTCCTATTGATGATCTTGGAGGCAGTATATAAACCAGTATCTCTCAAAGCTATAATTAGCTGTTTAACATAAAGATTAAATAAAATAGGTGCAAACAGGCAACCCTGCCCTACCCCTCTTGTTGTGGGGATTGAATCTGATAAGAGACCAGCATTATTAACTCGGACTCTTAATGAGGTGTTTGTATAAAAAGACTGCATCAATGCCAATAGCCGTCCATCCATCCCCAAAGCTGCAAGCTCTCCCTAAAGTTTCCCCCTACTGATGAGATCAAAAGTCAATGAAAAATCAACAAATGCTGCAAACAATTTTATCCCTTGTTTCATGTATTTACTAACCAAATGGTCTAGAACAAAACTATGGTCAATAGTACTACGATTCAACATAAAACCTGCCTGTTCCTCAGCGATAATGCACTTATCTTTAATCCAGCCCATAAGGCGAGTCAATAATAGCCTAGAATATATTTTGGAGACTATATTTTGGAGACGATGAAATTGATTCACTCCGTTTCCTGTGCCTGAGCCTCTAGTTCACTGAATAAAGTGACTCATTAGTTATGTAGTATATCAGAAATAGATCATTGACTGACACCTGTGGTGAAATCACAGCAGAAGGGAGATTAACGTGTTTTGCACCTTAGAATTATCTTTCTTCACTTCCAGACTGTTCCAACTTCTTGATTATAAGACAGTGAATTGCTATATTGAAAGCTGACAATTTATGCTAGACACCCTATCATGGCAGAGGATTTTCAGCTCCTAATTTTTAAATTATTTTTTAAAGTAGAGGGACCCTCCATCTCCAAAAACATGAAGGTAAATAATAGTCTTCATTCCTAATGTTTGTTGCAGTAGGCGTCAGACACAGTTGAGCACTAACAGTTTTTACACACTAGTCAGTTTGTGACAACATTCCTGAGCAATGGTTCTCTGACCATAAGCTGTGGACTGGTGATGGCCCACAGTTAATTTTTTTGTTTATTTTATTTGTCCCTCATTGTGTTGCATAGAAATTAACCCTATCCATTTTGGAAGCACAATGGTTACTGTTATTTTATTGTATCAAAGGAATCTGAGTCAATCAGCCTCATGAGGAAAGAAAGAAGTAAAGAAAGATAGAATATTGCAACAGACCCTTCATAGGACAGAACCTTTTATCTTTTAACTAACCCCCTATAAACCTGAGGTAATTGGTTCTGTGCCTCCAGCCCCATTTCAACTCCTTCCCTGCAGCCGCAAACAGATCATATTAAGCAATGACCACTAGATTTTAAAATCTAAATGTAGTGGGATTGCTGCTTTAGATTTAATCATTAATGGATTTAGGATGAATTGTTGACACAAATGTTTTGTTTAATTTTATTTATTTATTTAATTTATTTATTTATACAAACTTAATATCCCGCCCCTCCTGACACAGCAGCTCAGGGCAGCTTACAAACTAATAATAATAAATAAACATTAAAACTGAATAAAACAGTTCAACAAGAGGTTGCTAAACCTACCTCCCCACCCCCCAACTCACTTCCTACACCCTTCACCCATCTCCCCTGCCAAAACCTGGCAGAACAGCCAGGTCTTACAACTTCGTCGGAAAGAGGGAAGGTCTGAGACCTACTGGGCCTCCACTGGGAAGGAGTTCCACAGCCTTGGTGCAGCCCCTGAGAATGTCCTCTCCATCGTGATCCTCCAGAAGACTTGGCGGACTTTGAGGAAGGTGCCCCCGGATGACCGCAAGGGCAAATCCAGGACCCAGGGGGTGAGGTGGTCCTGCACGTAGGCAGGGCCTAGGTCATTTAGGGATTTATAGGCAAGCACCAACACCTTGAATCGGGCCCGGAAGACTACAGGCAGCCAGTGCAGAGATCAGAGCACTGGTGTAATATGCTCTCAGTGGCCCAATCCTGTTAGGAGGTGGGCTGTCGCATTTTGCACCAGCTGCAGTCTCCGAGCCATCACCATGGGTAGCCCCACGTAGAGCGCGTTACAATAGTCCAGCCTAGAGGTGATGAAAGCATGAATGATAGTGGCTGGGTCGGAGTCTGAGATGTACGGCTGAAGCTGCTGGGCCAGATGCAATTGGCGAAACACACTCCTCGCCACACCTCCACCTGGACATTCAGGTAGAACTGCAGATCGAGGAGCACGCCCAGACTCCAATCCTGGGGACCCAGTGGGGGGCAAACCCCATCAATAATGGGGAATGCCACCTCCACTGCCTTTCCCGCTAGCATCACTTCCCTCTTGTCAGGATTTAACCTCAGTCAGTTCACCCTCATCCAGTCCCCACAGCCGTCAAACACTGGGTAAGCACCAAGACTGTCAGGCTTGGGTCGGATGAAAAAGAGAGGTAAAGCTGGGTGTCATCAGCATATTGATGACACCGCACACCAAACCTCCTCACGACCTCACCGAGTGACTGCATGTACACATTGAACAGGAGAGGGAAAAAAACAGAGCCTTGTGGGACTCCACACGAGAGGTCTCGCTACGATGAAAAATAATCCCTGAGCACCACTTGTTGAGTTCCAGCCAGAAAGGAATGGAACCATTCAAGAACAGTCCCGTCCACCCCATCACAGTCCCGCAGGTGAGTCACCAACATTTCACAGTCAATGGTATTAAAAGCAGCCGACAGATCTAATAAAATCAGCAGGGTCGAACAACCCTGATCCAATTCCTATGAACAGACCATGACTCCCTAAAAACCATGGCTACATCGCTCCCGCCGTCCCTCTGACTGTGGCTGATGCTACACAGAGTACCCGACCGAAACAAGGTCCGCCAAACAGGCTGACAACACGATAGCTATATATTTTTTTTTCTTTTCCAGTTTAGTACATGACCTCATGAAGATTGAGAGCTGCTGCCCTACAGGAACTTTCCTGCATCAAACGTCCTTAAACATGATGACAAGAAAGTGCAGCTTTCAATCCACTGTGAGCAAATACTCACGGTTGAGACACTAAGGAAGAGGTGAGAGGAAGGTAGAGACAGTCTTGTAAAAAACATAAGGTTATACAGGGCATTGGGATGGCTGAGGGAAGAAGAGTTGGAAGCATTACTGAGTCAGGTAGATGGACATCCCTGGAACTTTGGAAGGTAGAATCACTAACCCAATGGGAATTAACTGACTTGGACTTGGTAGTTTGTCAGCAGTCTGTCTTGTTTTGCCAGGTTCTAAGTCCCCTCTGTCCCCCCTTCATTTTTCCTGCTCCTGTTTTACATGTTCTCTGGAGCTAATACAGCACCAGGACCTTCAATGTGTCTGAAGAACGACTGGAAACAAACTTGCTGGGAAATTATTTTTAATGAGCAAAAGCACTGCACTGAAGCCATGCAGTCTGTCTCTTAACACACACAAAGAGAGGCCTGTTTGGTGGATATCCCACAGTGAAACCTCTTCAGATGAATAGCTTGTTAAAGAATGTAGCAGTTAGGTGAATAAAAGTTTGATTATATACCCAGAGGTGGATTGTAATTAGAATCAGACCAGCTTAATGAATAATTGGGCTACTGCTTGTGTCAGTGGACTACACCTGAGCTTTCTGATGCTGAACCACCTGCAGGAAGGCAGGCACATTGTGATAGACGAAGCACTCTCTAAGCCTTTTTCATTCCATTTTGACTGACTGTTTTGTGCTTTCTGAACCAAGAACTTCAATCCAAAAGAGGAAGTGTTAGCCAAAGGATGTGTGGAAAAGTTTTCTTGACCATGTATGTGATGGCATGAGACTGTCTGTTGGGGAACATGGTGGAGTAGCATAGGATCCTCAGGGAACATGGCTGCCTGACCCTTTTCTAGTGATTATGTAGAAATTTCCCTTTCTTGGAGCTCATGGTTCAATTTGGCATGGCCCTGATGGTGTTGTACATCACAGGCTACACACCCCACCACCTGAGGCTCTTTCCTGACCCCAGCTTGCATGAATGTGTACAATGCATGAGGAAGTGCTAACTCTCAACTGCTTTGTGCCAAACATAATCACCAGGTGGCATTGCTTTAGCTTATAACAAGTGGTTAGTTTACCGCCTGCATCCACAAGTGTTGCTAATAAGCCGCTTCCCACTTATTTATTCGCTCTTCTTCCTTACGGTATAGTCCTATCTCCTCTGGGCCTTTGTGGTGTCCTCCCTTCTCTCCTCCCATTAATTGCAAAGAACTTTTTCTGAACCAACAGTGATATAGATACAGTGAATAGGGATGGGCGAACAGATCACGGTTTGGGTTCGGCCGTTTGGTTCAGCTGCATTCGGTTCGTCCGTTCGGTTCATTCGCTGGCTTTGGATCCGGCCGTTCAGTTCTGGTTCAGCCGTTCAGGAAATGTTTTTATATGGGTTTTTTTTGTTTTTTATATGGTTTTTTCGTTTTTTTATTTGGTTTTATATGGTTTTTTATTTGGTTTTTTTGTTTTTATATGTTTTTTTTACTTTAAATTTTAAATCTAATATATCTATCTATCTACACTAAATCTAACTACTATTAACTATTCTAAATGCTAGGAACTAAATGGATTATCTAATAAGTACAAAGGCCTACTC
This sequence comes from Sphenodon punctatus, assembly GCA_003113815.1. NCBI lineage: Eukaryota > Metazoa > Chordata > Lepidosauria > Sphenodontia > Sphenodontidae > Sphenodon > Sphenodon punctatus. The sequence goes on along the minus strand of QEPC01001665.1, from coordinate 1,298,816 downwards.
CTACAAACACTAAAACTAAAACACTAACGCTATCTCTATCACTAAGCTAATTCCTACAACTCTCTACTATCTCTAACCTATCTATCTATCTTATATATGGGATGGGAATCACAAACAACACAAGGAGGGATACAAAACTGAAATGAAACCAAAATCAATCTAATAATCCTACTCTAAATGAAAAAACAGGGGAAGGGAAGGGAATCTGGGATGGAATATGAGAGAGGGAAAGGATTAAATGGAGGGAGGAAGGAAGATTGAACACAGGGAGGGGTAATAACACCTAAATTTATCTAATATAATCTAAATAAATGATAATATGGAGATAAATAGGTTGGATGGGTGAAATAGGAGGAGGATGGCAATGGATTAGGAATAGGAAGGAACAAAAACTGCTGGGAGAGAGTTAGCCTTCTGAAACGCCTGCTGTTCAGGAACAGTGACTAGCTCAGAAGGTATTGGGAAGGGGGGAGGCAGACAGTTTTGTTTCTTGCTGCGCCCGCCTCATCGCAAGCCCCATTGGCTCTATGAAGCCTAGTCCGTGGCCAATCGCAGACTGCGAAGCCAGTGGTCTGAGGTGAAAAGGGATGGTGATTGGGCAGGCTGGTTGCTACTCCAAGCCTCTCCACCCCTGGTGCCTGGAAGTCTGCTCCGCAGCTGACTACCCATCCCTGTCAAGTTTGACCTTCCAGTGACACTTTTTTGCCACCCGAACTCACCCGAATGCAATCTGAACTGACCGAACTGTTCGGTCAGTTCGACATTTGGAAGTTCGTTTGGTTCGGTCAGTTCGTGTTCGGATTCGGGTTTGGTCGTCCAAACAGGCCGAGTTCGGACCGAACTCTGAACTTCCGAACTGCGTTCACCCATCCCTAACAGTGAAATCCATCAGTAAGAAGGAAGTGCTAAAGTCCATCACTCCCACCTGATGCCAAAACCCAGAAAATCATTTGTGAGAGCTACTTCCACCTCATGTTACCAGTAAGTAACCAGACCATCCCAGATCAGTTGTCTAGGGGGAAGTGAAAACTTTGCAGCCCTTTCCCTGCAAGGGAAAATTCCTTTCCTGCTCTGAAGAGGTCTCTTTAAATTTAGCAGGAGCTGCGGTTCTCGCATGTGATAGAGTACAAAGTCATTTCCCCACTGCCACTGCCAAAACTCTCAGCTTGCCGCAGTGATGTCCTTTTGTAATGTTTTCTTCTCCCTCTTTGAAAAGCGATATCTATTTGTCCCCTTTCCACTATTTTAATGGTTCTCAGCCCACTACTTCTTTTTCTACCAGACTCCTCACTGCTGACACATTGTAGCCCTTTAGTGACTTGGAAAGGATGCTGTGTCAGCCCCCATTTCCCACAGCATTAAAGTTACAATCTCCCACAAACAAAGTTGATAGGATTTCCATAACCCTCCTTGCCCAAACTCAGTACTGCTTCTCTCACAGGGTGACACTGCAAGCTCTGTTTCTGCTCCTGCTGGACTTATTATTATTATTATTATAAACATTTATATAGCACCAGTAGTGTGACCTGGCGCTGTACAGAACATAGACATAGACGCGGTCCCTGCCTTTCATGTTCTAATGCAGATGAAGTTTGTATTTTATGGCTTGGCTCCTATTCAGCTGCAGAGAGAATCCCATCTTGGTGCTAAAGACGAGGTAGCAATTTTCCCCGCTGTTTAGTACACGCAGCAGTCATTCTTTGTGCTTCACCCCATTGGTAATTGCTACTTCCTTTCTTGCTGTTTTGGTTTTCAAACAAACAGCACTGAGAAGGGAGATCAGTGCAGGTCTTTGGATAAAAGCCTTCCATTGTTTTCGCCTAGAGTCCTGCACAAATACTTTGGAGCTCCAGCCCCATGAATCCATCCTTCTGTCCCTCTCTCTGGTATCAGGGTAATTTAAATCCTTTAATGATTGCTGTAACTGCAATAAAAATGCTTAGGAGGGTTCCATAGTGGACAGAGAAGTGTCTGGATCTCCAGCCTATGATTTTAGGAGGAAGGGGGCTAATAAAGAAAATGCCATCTGCTTTCTTGTATGGAAATTTAATGAAAGAAATATGACATAATACTCTCACTATAGCACTTTCTCCTTCTCCCCAGTGATCACAAAACCTCTGCATATTAGTCAACTTAACAAAACCCCACTATGAGTTATGACACTGTCATTCTACCCATTTTGCCATGGGGAAATTGAAGGACAGAGAAGAGGAGTAACTTTCCCAAAGACTCACAGTGAGTCAATATCAGAACAAGACCATTCTCAATAGTTTAAGCCTCTTCAGGAAAATACATATATATGAATATGAGAATAAGTTCAGGGTTAAGTTTCATATTTGTTTTATCTGAATCAGTCAAACCAGCTTGTCTGTTTCTCATGTATAAAAGAGGGAGAGGCCCAAACTTAAATTCCAAATCTGAATACACGCAGGTCTGGATCTTTTCTTTGTGACTCTGGTTCATCACTACTGTAAAGAAAAAATGACACAGATAAATTACAAGAGTAATACGGAGTTTTCTTTCCCCCATTTATAAATTAGACAAGGAGTGAAATTCACTCTTTTACTGCAGTGGGAGTAATTTTCTTTTTGCATGGAAATGAGAGTTTTTTGCCTGCTGAAACAGCATCCAGTTGGCAGGAAAAAACACATGCACAAGTAGCTTATGGCTGTGTTATGGAGCTAACTTTCACCCGTTGTGTTCTGGCCTGTTTTCTCATCTCATTCTCAGGGTGGGCCAAGATTTGATTTCAGTTACATTTGGATAAACCAGGAGTAATAAATCTCTTAATAAAAAATAAAATCAGAATTCTAGAGTAATTGCCCCAAACACTTCATTATCATTACCACTGTAAGCTGTAGTGTTTTGGATCATTAGGCACCAATCTAGGATCAGACTGTTAGTGTGCAGAATGCTGTTTTACTCGTTTAAAGTAAGTTGATCATCACTGAAGTTATTCCAGACTTAACTAATGTAATGGAGATCTGCAGGTAACCCATTTCCTGGTCTGTTACCTCTGATTCCTTCATCTGCTCAGTCAATATACCACAGCAGCATCCAGGCACCCAGCAGAAGACACAGGCATGTGGAGGATGCTGATTCAAGCATATATTAGATGCACCTGCTGACTCTACTAAGCACAACCAGAAGAGGGCCCAGTTGTCTGCCCCCTGGCCATAGACAAACCCCAGGACTCACCTCCCAGCAATGTGTGGGGCAGTGCAGCAGCTAGAGCAATAAGAGGAAGGTGAGAGAGGACAGCCCAGAGCCAGGGAAGAGGAGCAGAAGGTTCCCAGTGAGGGTTCCCTTCCTCAACTTATTTCTACTGCTGCTCCCTGCAGCAGAGACGAAACCTGACAGCAGCAGCAGGATTAGAGCCAAGAGTTTGGAAAAGAGAAGTCAGGGTAGGGCTCATAGGGGGTGGAGGGAGGCAGTACAGATTGTCCCCCTCCCCTCAGCAACATTTTGGTTGTTTCCTTGCTGTATTTTATCCCCTTTGCACTTTTGCACAGAGACTCACCCGATAGGGGATTCATTAAAATTGAATGACTAAAAACTTGGTTCAGTGCTGATCGCAACTGTGGGATGAAACCAAATCCACCTGTATTAATCCCTGTGGGAAATGACTGGAATCAGACAAACCAGTTACCTCACCTCAGTCTCACAGACGCTAACAGGAGTCACGTTGAAGATCCAGAGTGATGACAATAATTTTCCCTACAGGCACAAGTGGGCCTTGAATTTGTCCCTGCAATGTACAATAAGCAGTTCAGAACAACAGATCCTGGGCCAGCATATGCTAATAACGGTTGCTCCTGTGAAAGGGATTGTAGCTTTGCAACATGGTGCTGTGTGGGACTGTGAGGCTGCAATGAAGTGTACTTGCAAGGACAGGTACTATCATTTCCTCCATGGCACTTGCAGAAGGGTTTGTTGAAAGGAAATCTGCCCTGGCAGCAGCTCTTCCCTCACCCTTCTTTTGTCTCCAGAGTGGCTAGGAGGTGATTAGGGAGCTGAACGTGAAGTATGAAATGCCAAATGTGAGTGTGACAGGGGTGTCTGCAGAGAGAGAGAACAAAGGCAGGGGTTGAAGAGCAACCAGGTAACCTTCATGGGGACAACAAAGAGCGTAACATCAGACAGAGGCCTAAGCACAGACCTGGGAGCTGAATATGCCAGTCCCAGGGCTTAAGCTGTGTGATGTGCAAGCACTGCCATCTGTCTGTGCATTTCTTTCCTCATCTGTAAAATGGGGACTATAATATAAGGGTGATATAAGGATAAGTGAATATTTATATGGTCCACAGAAGATGAGAAATGCTAAGTATTATTACAGTAAATAGTCACTCCTTTGACTCATTTATGATCTTATTTCCACCCACTGCCTCTGTGATTTCCAAGGCTGTCAACTAAGCCTTTTCCTAATCCTACTAAATGCATAGCTCTTACACACCATCTTTCATCCAAAGATCTCAAAGCAATTTACACACATTGGCAATCTGAGTCCCACCCACCCCCAGGATGGGAGTGGAGTTTTATTATCATTATTAGACACTAGGAAACTGAGGCACAAAGAAGTTACATAAAAGTGTGTGACAGGAGAGTGGAAAACCTGGTGCTCTGACTCCCATTGCACAAGGCCAAAATCACTGGGGCAGATCTGTTGTCAGTGACTCTAAAGTAAAGCCAAAGGATTATTCAATATTTATGCCAAACTGCAGAATCTGTTCCTTTGCCCTCAAGCTTCCTTGATGGAAATCCTCCCATTTAATTCCCCTCCATCATAGATTATTAATCCAGGGCTGAATCTTTTGTGGTAGAAACTGGTGTAACTCTCTACCAAAGTCAGTGGAGATGCGATGATTTATATCAGTGAAAGTTCTGGCCCCTGGAGTGTAGGTTTAGTACTGCAGGCTGGAGCCCACTCAGCACGCTGTTGATATGCTCAGGGAATTTGCAGCCTCCTATTAGATATGTGTGTGCACAAGCCTTCTGAAATGATGAGAGGCTCAACTACCAAACCAAGATTCAGTCAGCCTATGTACTTGTATACCTGAATTGAACTCAGTGGCTCAGTCTGTGCTCTAACTTGGACTGGGATAAGTACAGAAGTATTTCATCAAAACCTCTCTCTAACTCAGTGGAGTTACTCCAAATTTACACTGTTATAATGGAGAGCAGAGTTTGTACCTGTGGGTGTGCAACTAGCATTGTAGGCAGCAAATTTAACTCAAGGAAGGTAGTGAATGCTGATAATAGTGGACACTAATTTATAAATAGGTAGAAGACAATCATGAGGAAAGGCCATGAATAACCCACAGGTGGAACAGTTAAAGATCACTTGTGACATAATCACAGAGCAGCATTCAAGGTTTGGGGAGGAACCTCCCTGCCTTTTCAGCCCCCAAAGAGAATCTAGAAGTGTTATGTTTAATTATATATGTGATTTTAAGACTAAAACCAACCAGCATCTTTTAAAGAAATTTCCCTGTGAAATTTTCCAGGAGTCTCAGCATTTGGGTTATGGCTGCTTATGTGAGGCACACATGGCCCAGCAAGGGAATAATTGCACTTTATTGATATTTTCTCACAATGCTAGGAGAGAAAGTTAAAAAGAAAATCTGTCTTAAGTTGTGAATAACAAGATGTATTTATAAACCTGAGATCTCTGCTTCCTGAAATGTACTTAAACCCAGATATTATACTGCATATGGTACTCAGGCAACTAAACAAGATTGTATCAAAATAAAATTCACTGGCTATTATTGCTTATATTGTAACAGATGTCAAAAGGTGCCATGTTTCCAACCACAGAGGAAGATGCAAAATTTGACTCAATGAGTTCAGAAATTTAAAGGTCAGGTCTTGCCAGGACTTGAACTTGTGTAGAGCTTTGCTCTAGCAAAGTTGCATGCATGAGTCATTCCAGGATTGGTCTCTAAATAGTCAAATAGAGGTTGGAAATGGATATAACTGACCAACAGAAGTAAGGGTGCCAATAAGCACTTGACAGCCTAAATTAATTTAATTATTTTATCATGTTTCTTCCCCAAAACAACTAAAATTGTGGCTAAATTCTTCCCTTATCCCTTACTCCCCACTGCTACTGATCAGAAATCCAGACTCTTGCTTGCCCTGCATCCTCCCCATGTCCTTATTGAGTGACAATACCTCTGCATAAATGACCATTCAGAAAAATCAGTATGTATTGAATGGGTTCTCTCCACCCAACTGTGCCGGTTGTGCAGACAATAGCAAGCTGCATCTGAGCTTTGAGGGCAACTCAAGTCTCCCTCAACCCAGACCCCAGTGACTTAGTAAATCCTTGCCTAGTTCTTAACCCTGTATTCACTTAACCTCCTGTCTTTCCATCTCGCTTGCCCAACATTCAGACCTTGTTCAGATGGGACACAAGGAGTACAAGTACCACACAGTATTTCCAGAATTACCACATAGTATCACATGGGCATTTCTATGTGAGGTGTTGTGGTGAGAGGTAGCTACTACCTAGTAACCACCTTTTGGGGGCTTGGGGTGTTGCGTGGCATGGCTTTTGTGGGACATACTTATCTCACATAATAGTTAGTGTCAGTTCTGAACACTTGTTTGATGGTAAATCCCCCCTATTGCCAATGCACCCCCAAATGAGACAGGACACATCATATGGATTTTAAACAGCTGCACTCTTTATTCAGATTGAATTAACTTCAGATTGGAATCGATGGGGGCAATCACTCTGGTGATTTGGGTCCAGCACCGCTCATAACTCAGGGATTGGCCGGATATACCATCAGGTTCCAATCCCTATTAACCTGTTCAAACGTCTCCCCCTCCCTCGCAACGGGCTATTGGGATGGGGACAAGGCCTGTTTTCAAGCCAGAGGAAGGAGGGTAGTGTCTTCGGGCTGGGGACAATACGTGTCCCTACTGCCCTCGCGGTCACGTCTCCCAAAGGGTTGGCTCGACCACTTGCCATACCCTGCAATACGGTTGGTGTCGGCCCTCCATCTCTTATGGAGATGTCCCATTCTAATTTATTCCTATCCTGAACCCAGTTCTGGACCCCTGGAGTGCGACAAATATAACAGCAGCAATTACCTAAACACAATTTAACAAAGGCTCAGTTCCAATTAGACCAAATGGCCCCAACACTGTGAGAAAGGTGAAAAAACAGGCAACAAAGGACCAATCATGTTGACCCATCAAAAATTCCTTCCTGGCCCTAACTAAGCAACCGGTTTACCACAATGTTGCTTGGGCAGGTGGGAGGGTGCTGCTCGAACAGACCGCTGCCTCCCAACTGAGGGGGGCAGTGGTGAAACACACACAGCACCACCCACTGCCAGGCAGTGCACCAATCAATGCAGCACGCTCTTCGTGCCCAAACCCGGCCAGGGTTGCTTAGCAACCATGGCCAGGTAAATTCAATCCCCAGTGGCCACTTCTCTTGCCTTATCCCTTCCCCGCGGGCCAAAAGTCACACCCCTGGGGAACAAGCTGCATGCAGCAGGGAGCTGATGGGGGATAAACAAACCCCTGATCTCACCCCCTTTGTCCTGCCCCATTTCCCACCGGGGGGGGGGGCCGCGACAAATATGCCGTCACGACCATGAGGATCATGAAGGGGCAATTCCCAAGCATCCACAGACACCACTTCCATCCTTCAATAATTTTTTACAGGGGGATGTGCACTCTAAAAACTTAGAATTATAGCATCACATCTGAAAGCTCCAAGGAGAGAGTAGTGAGAGGTACGATACTACTTTACAACTACTGTCCAATGCATACCACACACTTGAAATTATCACAACTGAACAAGGCCTCAGTCGTCTTGTCCCACAAAACAGCAGAGAGGAGGAACTGCTGACATCATTGAAGCTATGAGAGCATTACCCCTTAGTTCCTCTGGGAAGGGGAGACAGAGGCTGCTGAGGCCATGTACCTACAAAGTACTAACTAGAAGAAGGATGAGAGAGCAGGGCCTGGCTAGCTTCCAGTATAGCTGCTAGTTACAGCAATATAGTTGCAAAGTCTCCGAGGCTGTCTTAAAGGAGCATTCCATGGGGAAATTCAGTCAGTCTCCATTCCATATGAAGAGAGAGTGAGTGCTGCTGTAACTCTGTTCAGTTTGCTATCGGTTCTGATGTTTACCTAATGTACAAACAAACCATGGCTTTTCTCTCCCCTGTCCCCCCCCCCCCCCCCCCCCCNCCCGAAATGATAAAACGTATAAAAGCTATCCTAGTCTCATCAGCCTTGATGGTAGCATTAAACAGTATTTCCTTAGGTATAAAGTTCTTAATGCTTAGCCTAAAGGTGCATTTCTTATTAAAATGTACCAGCTCCACATATCAAGAAATGATATCAACAACGTTTTTTAAAAAAAATATTTATTTATTTTGAGCGGGGAAACCAAGTTAGCATCACAGAATGTATATTAGAAACATAAATGATTCTGCTGCTGATTATTACTGTAGAATGCTTTTATAAAATGTTTGGGATTTTTTTTAAAAAAGTGTTTCATTAAATTTGTCTGAAAGATGAGCAGCGTGCCATTTGAACAGAAAACTATAAGGGCCATAAAGGACACTGAGAACTGACAGATACCAGGAGCATGTGTCTATTGAGTTTCTGTAAGGATTGCTGTTCAGGGTCAAGATTTTTACAAGTGGCTAGTGATTTGGGGGGTCCCACACAGGGACACTTTAAAGGATAAAGTGCTGACTCAGAGCAGCTGCATTATGAAACTCATGCATACAAAATGGGGGATAGTTAGATTACAGCAGAGAAAGACTGAGGAGTAGTTGTGGGTCACCAGCTGAAGATAGCAGCATGATGCTGTTGCAAAGAAGGCTAATGCTGTCTTAGGCTGCATCAATAGAAGCATTGCATGCAAGATGCAGGAGGTCGTGCCAATCTACTTTGCTTTGGTTAGGCCCCAGCTGGGGTAAAGCATTCAGGATGGGGCATCCCATTTTAAGAAAGGTAATAGGAAAGGTGGAAGGTGCAGAGGAGAGCAACAAACATGAAACAGGGTTTAGAACTAAGACTGAATGAAAAACAAACACATTTCTCATGAGAAAACTCACAATTTTGAAAACCGGAACTGAGATCTTGCAAGATCTTGGTCACAGAACGAGTTATTGGGCAATAAAATAAAATAATAATTATAAGATAATTACACAAGCACAAAATGGCCACCAAATTGTTTTGCACATGTGCAAAATGACCATTGCCCTGAATAAAAATGGCAGCAATGTGTTCCTGCCATTTCAGTTAAGGGCAGCAGATTGCACATGCAACAAATGGCCACTCCTCTTAATCAAAATGGTGGTGACACTACTGCCACCATTTTGGTTAAGGGGAGTGGCCATTTTGCACATATGCAAAACAGTGGCCCTTTGGCATGTGCAGAGTGATTTTTTTTTTAAAAAAAGATATATTTTCTTGCCGAGAACTTGGCAAAACAGTCCCGGTTCTCGATTCATCTGAGACAAGCCGAGAACTGGGATTTCTCACTTTTGCAAAATCTCATTTTAGCTCTATTTGATTGGAACACAAGTCATATGTGGAGAGACTGGATGATTTAGGTATGTTCATCTTGGAGAAAAGACAACTCAAGGGCATCTGATAACATTCTACAAACATTTGAAAGGCTGTCATAAAGAAGGTGGAGAATAATGAATGGTAACAGCTGTTTGACAATGGAACAAATTGCCTAGGTGGTAGGCTCTTCTTCACTGGAGGTTTTCACACAGAGGCTGGACGGCCATCTGTCGGGGATGCTGTAGCTGTGGATTTTCTGCACTGAGCAGGGGGTCGGACTAGATGACCTCTGAGGTCACTTCCAAGGCTATGATTCTATTAATATTTTTCTCTTGCTATGGAAGGCAGGACAAGAGGCAATAAGGAGCAGAAAGGGAGATTAAGATTGAACCACAGGGAAGAAATCCCGACTGTAAGAATGACCAGGCAATGGAACAGGCTACCTAGAAGAATTGTGGCTACTCCATCAGTGGAGATTTTAAAGAAAAGGCTAGATGAGCACACCTCTGGAATGATCTAGGTATGACAAATCCTGCATCATACAGAGGTCTGGACTTGATGGCCCTTGCAGTCCTCCTCAGCAATAGGATTCCATTAAAATCAAGCCCATTTAAAGCATTTAGTCACTTCAAAAATTCTTGGCATTAATTAACTGCTTTAGGAAAGATGGTAAGAAACATTTATTTATTTTATTTATTACATTTTTACCCCACATCCTCCTGCACAATGGTGGCTCAGAGTGGCAACAACATATAAAAATACAATAAAATACATAAAACAAAGTATTATAATATTAAAATTACTAAAAAGGCTAAATGCTAAGGCAATAAAAATACCCTCCCAACCCATCCACCCCCACCCCCATACCCCCTTCCCCGAAGGCCCAGACCCAGCGGAACAACCAGGTCTTACATGATCTTTGGAAAGAGGGGAGGTCTGGGGATAAATGAGCCTCCATCAGGAAGGAATTCAACAGCCTAGGTGCGGCCACCAAGAACGCCCTCCCCGCCGTCGCCACCCAGAATATCCAGGGAACCTCGAGTTGGGCCAACCACAGGGGCTGCAAAATGACCCAAGGCCTGATGTGGTCTCACAGATAAGCAGGTCCCAAGCCGTTTAGGGCTTTAAAGGTCATTACCAACACTTTGAATTGGGCCTGGTAGACTATAGGCAGCCAGTGCAGAGAACAGAGCACAGATGTAATGTGCTCACAGCGACCCGTCCCCATTTAATTAATGTTCTTACTTAAACTGGGCAGAATCACCAAGGACAGGATAAAAAGTAACGCGGATCTTAGAGAATTTAGAAATATGGGCAAGAAATAGACAATCTGTACCGACCTGCATGACCTAACAGTGGTAGATGCTCCCCCCCTCTCATTTCCTCCTCCTGTTATTCTGTACTACTGTAGTAAAACTAAATTAACTAAAAGTATTGCAAAATGTAAGTCTCTAATTTGAGGGTTTCTTTTTAAGGCTCCCAGCTGAAACCGTGAAAGACTCAGTGTGCCATTTCTAATGACCTTCGTGGTATTGTCCTCTTTTCTTGTTAAATACACAGACATGGGAGTCCAATAGATCTCACAATGCAGATTAGATTAGGATAAACTAGACAAGCCCCCATGGGAGTTGGAGGCATTTTTGATGACTACTTGGCATCTTCCCCGCCCTGTTTTATGTACTTGCCACATTTCTTTCCCACAGCCATCTCATAAAACATTTCTTTGCTCATGCTTGAAATATTGATATTATCCTATGGCAAAGATAAAAACATATAGCAGAGCAATATGGGTTGGTGATAGAATTATTTGCAATACACAGAAATCTCTGCTGATGTTTAGGACTGGCGTGGTATTAAAGACATTACTTTTGCTGACAGGCATTTTCATTTCCCTGTGCTGCGCAGGTAGGGGAATTTGAAGGAAATCTAGTTTTCGATTCTAGGTCTGTTCAATAAAAAATGTAAAACAGAAATACTGGTTGAATTGGTAGCATCTCTTTAAATCAAAATGTAACTCACTGGAAGTTTAAACTAATTTTCAAACGCCATATAACTAAAGAGAAAGCAAGAGAGAGAATGGCAGGTTCTTCAAACTATGCGTACCTCCTCAGGGAAGCTTCTCAGAGTAAAGCTCGAGTAAGAACTGAGTAAAGAGTTCTAATGTGAACCCATTGAAAAAGTGATAGAAAAGACCTTAGAGAATACTGTACTCTCTCCTTGCACCTATGGCCCTTTTCACACAGACACCCTAACACGGATAAAATGGGTGTTACATTTTATTATACATGTTGCAGGGCACCCATAGAACACACCTGCAGCCCTGCAACATGTATAATAAAATGTAACACCCATTTTATCCGTGTTAGAGTGTCTGTGTGAAAAGGGCCTATGTAGAACAGGATTTGCTACATGAAGTACTGCCGTCACAAACTGATCTGGACAAGGAAGCCACTTGCTTCCTGGTCAGGATTTGGTGCAGCTAAGGAACAAATGTTCATGCAGCTGGGCCCGAGGTGGTGGTGGGCCCTGCCCCTGCGCTGTGTCCAGTGCCCCCGTCCCCGATGGGCGGCCATGGTGGTCAATGACTGCCGCCATGGTCGCCCATCATGGTGGCCACTCTGAACTGGGCTGGGAAAAGCTGGCTACCAGATCTGGTAGCCTGCTTTGGCCCTGTCAGGCAGGTGGTTTCCTGGGCGTGTTGGTGGCTAGCCTGAACTGTGTCCCCAGCTGCACGTACTGTGACGTCTCTGGGGTCACAACCTGGGCTAGCTGCCAACACACCTAGGGAAACTCGGGGCCAAACATCTGGGTGGCCCCCAACAAATGTGATGGTGCCCTGTGGGCCAACGTAGTTTCAAGCAGGTCTCAGCAGGCCACCATCATGTTTTAACACCCATGGAGAGAGCTGACCACTGTCTGGGGATGGGTCAAGTGAAGTGGACTCCCCTGCACGAGGCAAGAGTGGGAATGGCATGAGAAGGCTATTTTCTTTCTTACTTTTTTAGTTTTATATATGTGATTTCTTTAGATTTCTTACTATTTCTATTTGTTTTATTTACATTTTTATGCCCTTTTATTTGCCGTAAGAGGCCCTGAGCCTTTGGGATGGCACAGTATAAATTTTAAATAGATTTATTATTTTAGATCCCTTTAATCTCTCCAGTTCTAGGAAGATGATGATGATAATAATAAAAATACACCTTTTCTATCAATCCTTTCTCTGTTTTGGCCACTCGGAATGCAAAAACCTTTCAGGAGGGGGGAGGGGGGTATTTCTTATTGTGTGTACAGTGCTTGGCATATTGGGTCCCGAACCCTATTTCTACTAATAATGATAACTGTCCTTGTGTGACGTTATGGCTGTAAGAGAGAGTGTTTCTTAGTGGCTAAAGACAAGGTCTAGTTTTCTGGACTTCAGGGTGCTATTCTTGGCTCTGTTATCAATTCAGCATGTTACCTCAGGGAGGTCTTTTTGCTTTACTTTCCCAATGCCTGGAAGTGGAAAGAGTACATACATTGCAGTTGTACTGTGAAACTAATATCGATAAAATACATTAAGATCCTCTAATGAACTGTGCTGTATAAGTGCAAAGCATTATTATGTATTACATAGTTAACTTATAGATACATTTGTTCATCTAATCAGTTGCATTTTTTTTTACTCATACCGTATTAAACCTGTGTGTGACCACTACCCTCTAGTGGAATACTTTAGAACTGCCCACATGCGTGTCACCCTGCACTTCTGTTATCTAGAGAAGATTCTCCATCTGTGTGATGGCCACCCTGTTACAGACTGACTGACCCACAGAGCTACAAACAAACATGAGTCTCTAGAGCTTGAGCTAAAGAGCCCGAATCTGTAGCCAGGCTGTAACTGTATTCTTTGTAGATCAGGCACAAAGGCAGGGGGGGAGAGATAGGGTGCAATCCAGCAGCCCGTTTATAGGGATGAGCAAACAGAATGCAGTTCGGATGTTCGGACGTTTGGTTGTTCAGTTCGAAACCCAAGTTCGGGTTCAGTTCGGCCAAACTTAGCCGAACATTTGAAAATAGCGCTATCGATACCGATACTGATACCGAATTTGAGGATTTTTTTTCCTGGTAGTGGTATCATTTGACCCTGAAACCACCCCTGGTGCCAGGAAGTCTGCTCTTCAGCTGCCTCCTCCTTCAAGTCACGTTTTTCCCGCCCAAAGTCACGTTTTTCCCACCCCTGAACTCAACCAAACTTTTCTGAAATGTTCGGAAGTTCGAACGTTCGGTTCGGACGTTCAGTTCAGACGTCCGAACAGACCAAGTTCTGGCTGAACTCCGAACATCTGAACCGCGTTTGCCCATCCCTACCCATTTAAACTGCACCTACACCAGGCACAGTGTCCATACACCAGTGCATGGGCAGGCGTGCCCGCAGCAAGCCACACAAGGCCATGGCATGCCCCTTCCGATGCCACACAGAAGTTCCAAATAAGTGTGATATGTATTGTATTAATTACATCATTATGAAGAGAAAAATATTTCTCTTCCCTAATAGGAATAAAAATACCCGCTGCCTGAAAGAGCATCAAGAGAGATAAAGTGTGGCAGCAGGCTGGAGACATCCTGCCCAAGTATATTCCACACCCTTCTCTGGGGAATTAGCTGACCCACCCACTACCACACAGTGCAGTTCTCAGTCCCCCTGAAGCAGCCTTAAACCCCTTTTGGCTTGGGCAGGAAGGCTCTTTAGAGACTGGCCTCAGCACTCTTCTATAGCCAGTCCCACTCCTCCGGAGTTAGGGGCTGCTCCCAAACTCTGAGTCCCCAAAGCAGCTCTGGCCCAGCTAAGCCATAACCCTCCCTCCTTAGCCCAGCAGCCCAGGTAGGTCACACCTGCACTCCAATGCTCTGACTCCAAGGTTGGGTTCACTGGGATTAACTACTTCCCTAATGCCACAGGACTTCCACTCAGTCCTGGCATCAGGCTATAGCCTGATGAGGGACTGTTCCTTCACAGTCTCCCTCTGCACATTTGCAGAACTCTCAGCTCCCTCACTCTCCACTCTCTCTCTCACAACTCTCTCCTGTTCTCGGGACTCTTGGGCTTTACAACTCTCTCTCAGCCCAGGTGCAAGTCAGGTGCCTTGTTAGCTGCGTTGCCTCAGGCTCTTAAAGGGCCAGTGTCAGGTCCTGCTAACACCCTGCTCTGGGCACTGATCCTGTCAGTACCTGTGACTGTCACATAAAAAATGGGTGGAAAAGAAATAGGATAGCCATTTGACAGGTGCAGAACTACATAGAATGAGTGTCTGACTCTGAATAGGAATTTTTTGAAACCTGTAGATTGGGCATATTGGGGAGAGTGTGTGACTCAGTTATGTAGATGTGGTAGCATTCTGCCAGGGAGAATTTCTCTTGAGAAGCAGAGGCCTGACAGCATGCCTACCATAACGGACAGGGAAAACTTGCGCTAATCTTTAGTAGATACTTACCACTTCCCTTCTCACCTTTCCTAGCAGGCAACAAAATGTACTTTGCACACAGCTTAATATGGAGACACTTTCCTTGCATTAATGTTCTTCACAATTATTTCAGCTACTTTGAGGGTAAGTGAATCTGCACATCATGTATATGAGGTATAGTTTGGAATGTTTAGTATTAACCACAGGCATCTACTCACTCTCTCTGATGCTAAGGGGGTGGTCTGATTAAAGGTGTGGAGGCATCGCTAAAATTCTATCTTCCATAGTATTGTTCAACTTTTAAACAGGGAGAGGGCAAACTGAAAGCAGTATTGTATGAAGAGTTGGGAGACTTAAAGTCTTAAAGAGTTGCAGTCTTAAAGAATGTGCGACCAGAAATACGGTGCATCCACGGTGCATCTCAACGCTTCCCGCGGCATTTTTACATGCCACATGATAACAGGCATGAGTGGGCAGGGCTCAAATAAAAGCAGCCTCGGAGTCAGGACTCTTTAGCTCTGTTCATTGCTCTGCCACTGATTTTTATTTTTGTTGAACTTGGTTGGTCTTTCATCCTCTGAGATATTCAGATTCTCCATCTATAAAACCAGAATAATGCCTTTACCTGCTTCTCAGGATACCAAGAGAAGTAAAGAGCAATTCTGTCCTGAAAAGAAAGCTAGTAAAAATACAATTCCACATGCCATATCTTGTTTTCCAGCAGTTTCTGGATCAAATATCCTGAGTTTATGAGTAAAAGGATTTTTTTTTTTCTGCCCTGCCATCTGAGATGCTGTCTGGATTCTTTCCTTTTACGCATAGATCATCATTAGTAATAAAGGTCCTGTAGGCTACATTCTTCCTAAAGTGACACTGGTGCAATCCCACTAACCTTCAGTGGGTTTCCACAAACGTCACTGAGGGCATAATCTCAAAACAGTGGAGTTGTTTAGGTGTAATGGAGCTGAACGTGAAGGCAGTGGGGCTAAACGTATCTCATATAGGACAATGCTTGGTAAGAGAATATTTTTTACAGGTGATAATGCACAAATGAGTCCCCAACTTAGACCACAGAGCTGTTTGGTTGGGAGAGTCTTAATGGGTCATCTGGTCCTGCCGTAAAGGCAGGATGCTTCTGTACCTACATCACAGACAGATGATTGTCCAGACAATTTTAAAAGCATCCAAGGAAAGACATTACACAGCATCCCTAGGCAACGATTCCATTGTTCAGTTGTTCTTACAGTCAGGAATCTTTCCTAATATTTAACAAAAAAATCTCATCATGCTACAATTTAAACAGTCTCTCTCGTGTGGCAGTAGAGAACAGCTGCTCCATTTCCAGTTCTTTCAGCCTTTCTTCATACGTCTTACATTCTAGCCCTTTTATCATTGTTGGATAAATCCACATGTGATGGTGGAGCAGGCCATCGCCATGGTCTGGACCAGGTCAGGCAGCACAACAAATGTGCCAGCAGCCGGGTCTGCAAACGTTATAGCCCACTGTGGCTTGATCGGGTGGAGGCTAGCCCAGGCTGCCTGTAATCCTGGAGGTCTTCAGGATCACAGCCTGGGCTAGCCTCCAACATGCCCAGGAGCAATCCCAGGTGAACATTGGGTGGCCCTTCAACAGACATGCCGGTGGCTCGCAAGTCAAAGTGTAAAAACATGGGCTACAGCGACTCATTGTCTTGCCTGTTTTTACCCTTTTTTGCTGTCCTCTGGATCCACTCTAGTTTGTCCACATCCTCCTTGAAATGCTGTGCCGTAATCACAATACTCCAGGTGAGGTCTCGTTAGTGCCGAGTAAAGAGGTATCATTATTTCCTGTGTTTTGGATACCTTGCTTCTGCTAGTGCAGCCCAAAATAGCATTTGCCTTTTTTGCAAGTGTAACATTGTTGAAACCTATTTGGTTTGTGATTCAGTGTAGCAGTCAGGTTCTTTTCTACAGTGCTACCGGCGAGCCAGTTCTCCCTCATTTCATATTTGTGCAACCTGAGTCTCAAATCCTGAATGATTAGGTAGCACTGGCACGTAGGAAAACCTGAACTGCTTTTTACTTGTAAACTGAACACACTTGATCTGGAAATTACTGAGACATAATAAAATATTAGCGTCAGGATCACAGCCCGGCAGCGGGTCATCCCAGCTTGTGGGTGATTTCGACCCCGCAACGTGCATGCAACCAGAGATCCGACATCGGCCCAATGCGCAGCCGGAAGTGTGGTGCCGGGAACCACAGGGCCCAGAGAACACTGCGCTGCGTGCTCCCCAGGTTGCTGGGCAACCAGGGACACAATTGTGGCATAGCTTGCGACTGGAGAGCCACAGAGCCTGCGGAGGCTGGAACAAGCAGCAACTGAGGTGACCTGGGAGGAATCACATAATAGTACCGGCAGGATGTTTCCTCCCTGTTGGTAATCGTTTCAAGAGGCTGGCCCTGTTCCTTGTAGTAGATACGTGTGGCTTGTATTCAGTTTTGGCTGTCTGTTTCGGACTCTGACCAGGCCACTGTCATCCATGCTTTCATCACCTCTAGACTAGACTACTGTAACACACTCTACGTGGGGCTACCCATGGTAATGGCTCGGAAATTGCAGCTGGTGCAGACTGCAGAATGTGATGGCCTGTCTCTTAGTGGGACTGGACCGCCAGGAACATATTACACCAGTTCTCTATTCTCTGTACTGGCTGCCGGTGGTTTTCTGGGTCCAATTCAAGGTGTTGGTCTTGGCCTTGGCCTATAAAGCCCTAAACGGCCTGGACCCTGCCTATCTGTGAGATCACCTCACTCTCCAGGTCCTGAATTGACCCCTGTGGTCATCCGGGGGTGCCCTTGCTCGAGGCGCCCCAAGTTTTTTGGGGGAGCCAGGCATGGGAGGGCATTCTTGGTGGCCGCACCATGGCTGTGGAACTCCCTTCTGGTAGGGGCCCGACTGGTCCCGGATCTTTCCTCCTTTTGGAGAAGTTGTAAGACCTGGCTGTTCCACCAGGCGTTTGGCGAGGGAGATAGGTAAGAGTGGGCGATGGCTGGGGATGGTGGGGTGGGATTAGTTTTTTTCTTCCTTTTATGTTGTTTTAATTAATGTTTTTTGTATTTGTAAGCTGCCC
Source organism: Sphenodon punctatus (assembly GCA_003113815.1). NCBI lineage: Eukaryota > Metazoa > Chordata > Lepidosauria > Sphenodontia > Sphenodontidae > Sphenodon > Sphenodon punctatus. The sequence goes on along the minus strand of QEPC01001665.1, from coordinate 1,280,716 downwards.
CAAGCTGCCTGTGGCAGGAGGGGTGGGGTAGAATTTAAAATAAATAAATAAATATTCATCTTGATCTTTGTATGGGTGCGTGTGTAGGAATGACCAAGAGTGTGTTTCCGTGCATGTAAGGGATTTTGGATGTGTGTGCTTGGATAGTGTGAGTGACTGCGTTGTGTATAACTGTGAGGGGAAGTGTCCCACCCCCCCTCAGAACTGTGTGCCCCCGTAGCGTATAGCAAAGTGGTGTGCATGGCCCCCCGTTGTCCTTCCCTCTTGTGATCTTCCACAATGCCACCCTTCATCCCTGGACCTGAGACCTAAGACACACGCACTTCCGTTCCTGGTGATACACACACACACACACAGGTGCTAGAACTTGAGTGTGAGAGTATTACTGACGAGTCTTTACCCTCTATCCCTTCCATTCCCCAGAGAAAACTGCCCTCTCTGCCCGGTAATGATCTGGGTTGCTCTTGATACTCAAGAAAAAGCCCACATACGATCCTGAGATAATTTGTTCTCCGTGTGAGCCATGCCAAGACCAGAGTAGGAGCAGTCTTGAATCCTTTCCTCCCTCCCTTCCCAACCTAACAATTAGACCCCTTGTTTCTATGTCAGAGTCACTTTTTAGACCAGAACCTCATAATATTAAACTATTCCACACATTTCTCTACCACTGCCAGGTTTTAAGGCACTAAATCCTGATGGTGGAGTCTATTCTTGCTACGGTTCCAGTAAGTCTAGACCAGGGGTGGGAAACCTTTTCCCTTGCGGGGGCCACTTTGAAAGCTTTCACAAGCACCGAGGGCCGTGCAGAAGTAGGGGCAGGGGTGCTTAAGGGATTCACTCAAGGAAAGGAGGGCCCAGATCATGGATCTCTGCCATGGAACTGTCCCCCTATCCTTGTCTGCATGACCTCATCTCTGCTCCCTTCCCCTGAGCTCAGTTTTTCAGAGACTGGAGTAAATAACTGGATCCAAGAGCCAGATCCATGAAATGGAAAGGGGACACACAGACTTGCCACGGGCCACATTTGGCCCCTGGACCTGAGGTTCCCCACCCCTGGTCTAGAACCTAGGTTCTCAAACTTGGGGGGGGGCATAGAAGGTGTTCGGTGGGAAGGGGTGCGAGAAGGATCCAGTTCCACACACTCACTCAACTAGGGGGAATCTCCAAAACAATGGAGTAGTGAGGGGCGGGGGGAGCAAGAGGAGGATGTGAAGGGGGAGAGGAAGAGAGGGAGCAAGGTAGGGGAGGGAGGAACCTCAACTACCAGAGACAAGTGGAAGTGGGAGATATGGTTCAAAAAAGTTTGAGAAACAATGGACTAGAAGTAGAACTATTGAAAATCTTGTCAGAGAGTCTTATGAAATAACTAGCTACATTTTCTACTAAATACTATAGCATTGAAGAAATGTCTAAACTTTTAAGTATCATCCAGAAGGGACCAGCTGAGATGCCTGTAGCCCTTCTGTCACCTTGAATCTTTTAGCCATGTGAATACGTTTGACATTTGTAAGTGCATATCCGGTCATTGCATGAGCAAGGAGGTCATTAGGTGCAGAGTAATACATACATTGTATAGATGTTAACGGACTCTACGCGCAATTTTGAGAGGCATGGTTTAGGCCACCACAGTTGAGCAGAGCATGTCTCCTTATATGGTAATTTATATCCGTACATGTTCCAGGGGATGGAGAGGGAGACAGGATGGCCACAGGTGGAGAAACGTCTTTTGATTAATCCATCATTTCTGAGGCAGGAGAAAAGCAGATCAAGCGTTAGCCTCGAGAGCTTGCATGCATTACACCCTCCCCCTTCTCCACAGTTACTGAAAGATCACTACTCTGGGAGCATTTGAGATTACATTTACTGCCTCTGCCGCCTGATAGAGTCAAGGTTTGCACCACCCTCCCCTAAGGCTCTTCATTTTAAAATGTATTTTATTTATTTATTTGTTTCAATTGTTATGCCTCCCTTCCCTGACTTGTAGGCAGATTGTGAAAAGGGAAGGGGCATGACATAGCCACATAGTGAATCACTACAAAAATTAAAGCAGAAGAGTTAATGAAGGGGAAAGGGCCAATATGCACTAGCAGCCAGTAAAATACTCATTGAGACTTGGGAGGCACGCTGAGCCAGCAACTAGGCACACGTCTACCATGATGTGTCTTATTTGTACACTAGACACAGCAAGAGATATAACAAGGAAGACGGGAGAGAAATCTTGAGAGAGATGAGAGGTGCAGAGAGGTTTTGTTGCTCAGCTAAGTTTTACTGGCACTATATTAGCTTCAACCCTTGCTGGGGAACATACCGTAGTGCTGGGAGCTGCAACTTGTGCTCCTGAAGCCGAAGCCTGTCCCCGTAATTCTGGAAATCTGCAAATTGGAATATTTTGAGGTGTTCTCCAAGGGAGCATCCAAATGATCAGGTCTCAGCTGTATATATTTTAGAGAGATCAATCTCAAATGCAAGGAGGAACTATTTCCCTAACTTGTATATTTGACTGGGGAACATCCTTTCATGCCCCCTCTAATTGAACTTATGAGAGCAAGGGCAGAAGGGTCAGGCAGCAGCAACCAAAATGCAGGGGGGAGGGGGGAATTTTCTGCCTTCCAAGAAACAGGGGAATCTTTTCCTTCTGCAGTGCCCCTTTGAGGTTTGCTCCTCATTCTGTGCTTTGAAATAGATATGCCCTGTCCTCATCTGCACTGACTCTTCTCCTCCCAGCTCCACCACCACCACCACCACCACCACACACACAGGTTCCACACTAGTGGTGGAAACTGTTTCAGCAAAACATTGATCAGATCAGTACATGTGGCCCTGTGAATGTGGGTGCTGGGAGCATGTGTCTTCTAACCTTTTTTTTTTTTAAAAAAAAGAGAGCAATCAAATATAGCAAGAAATTAAAAGAGGAACATTTGGAAAGATTTTCACTTAAGAAAGCTCTTTGGTGACATTTAGACACATTTCTACATGTTAAAAAGTGATTTGGCACCTTACCACTCTACTCTGCAGGCTCAAAAGAGCAAACAGAAATAAAAAGGGAGGGTTGCTTTATATGTTGCTTTGTTTTGTTCACACCAAATGTCTTGCCCATTGATATTGGCTGCACACTCTAGCAGCCAGCAAAGGGCCTTGACAGAGCAATCATATTTAGTGAGTCCACGGGTTTCTTTCTAATGAGGAAAGATAATTATCATGCCAGCCTCTGATCGCTTTTAACTGTGCACATTTATCTGAGTGAAAATAGGACTATCTTCTATCTAATACAGGCCCAAGAACAGGATTGGCAGGCCGAACAGAGTAATCAAATCTCTCCAACGCTCTTTGATTTGAGATGTCCACCATTTCCCTGCATGTACAGTTGCATGGGCATGATTGTTCACCTGCACAAAGGTGCGTGCACCTTGGTGTTCAAGAACATTTGCTACATCTGTGTGTGTTTGTATTTGTGTGGATCTATATGGAGACAAAGTGGTTTGAATGATATCTTTTATTAGACCAACTGCTGTTGGTGAAAATGAGCAAGCTTTTGGGCCACATGGGCCCTTCCTCAGGCATGTAGAACAGCCAGTTATAAATATAAACTGAGCAAATGTGGCGCATGTATCTAAGGAGGTAAGAATGGGTGGTAGTGGATAAGACAAGTTAATTGATGGGTGGAGCAGGGGTTAGATAGGGAGGAAGGAGAGATGCCAGACATTTAAAAACATCTGTCTATGGGTAATTTCAGACGTGACAGGCCCGGAGGCCCGCCACGCTGAACCCTGGATCGGGATCTGTCTCGGATCCTAGTCTGTGATCAGACCGGCCATCCTTCAGACGTGCCGGCCTGATCGCTAACAGGGATTGGGAAGGGGGCGGGGCTGCACCGCACGACGTGCCCCACCCCCCCGCTGGGCCCGATCCCGTATTGCGGTAGGGGTCACAGGTAACACACGTTACTTTTGGCCCATCCCGTATCGTGGCCACTCTAACCTCGGTTCTCGACCTCCAGCAAACAGTGGTCAAGCTTGATCCCAGCCGAGGGTTCACCGTGGTGAACATCTGGCCAGGACCAAACAGACGTTCACAGAAACACTACCACCACAGGGAATCCACTGGGGTTCACTGTGGTGAAAGGCATTTTCGTAACATCTGAAATTACCCTATATAACACACACTAACACAGACAGACAAGACATACATCCACACATTATAAATAAAGGTTGATTTAAAAAGCCACTTGTACAGAATGGCAGAATATGATTCTTGAAACTTCTTCTGGGAAGGAGAGAGGGGGAGGCATGAAATGTTTTAAAAATAAGATGTCATGCTCAAACTCCTTACCACCCTTTGTTCATGCTGAGAAGTGTATAACAAACAGATAGTCCCTCCAGATGTCAACTGTTTAGAGAGAGACACACGAGATGTTCTGTGGACAGCAAATGGCTGAATCCCAGGTGGGGTACTCTTATTTGGCTAAGAAAGCAATGAGAGTGGATGGGTGAATGTGTGTGTGTATTGGAAAAAGGAAAGGTCAATTTTAACAACCTTAACAATGGTAGAAAAGGAGAAAAGTGGAAACAATTAGAGGTAAAAAGATTTCGTAAGTGCCATCTGTCCTGTAATGCAGGATGGTTCTTTACAGTTGGTTTTCTAGCACTTTATCTAGCTTGATTTTAATCCTTCAAGCCAAGTCACCACTTTTTAATTGTTATTTTGGTCTCTACAGACCATAGAAATATATATAGTCCCAGATTGTAAGCCCTAGGGCAGGGACCATGTCTATTCCATTACTTTGTAAAGTGCCAGGTACATTGCTGGCACTATATAAATGCTTGCTAAGCATCATAATAATAATTAATAATAACAATTAGTTGACAAATCAACAGTGTAGAGAAAGCAGGGTTTGCCGTGTTTGTCACAAATACAGACAATAGAGACAAAGTAGTAAAGCAATACCTCCAGCAACTGTAGTTGGTTCAATAAAAGATTCACTTTACTACTTTGTGTCCATTGCCAAAGAAATCAGCCGCGATCCTGGAAAATAAAGCATGTGTGTCGTCAAATCCGTTGTCACTTTTCAGCCCCTTTTGGCTATTGTTGCGAGAACTAGATGGAAACTTTTTCAATGGGGAACAATTCCTGATCTATAACTGGGTATGGAACTGATCATCCTTGGTTTGCTGGTGCTGTTATTATTTCTGTTCTCCTCTAAAGAAAACATGCTGTGTTGGTCTAAGACACTGGACACACTGATGTATCTGTCTTATTAAGACACCTAGTTTTATGTGTCTGCTGCCAAATCCCTGATAGGGGATTTGTAGGGGGTTGGTAGTAATACTGAAATGGAGAGCCAAAAAATTATTGACAATTAATATCCAGTATTCTAGATAGTTTGGTGGTTATTCAGTAATGATACAGTAATCATATAAGTAAATCGCCAAACTGGAATACTGGATATTACCATTTTACTATTTACTGCATTACTGTTTACTGCATAACTGAGCAGCCCAGATAGAGGGAGGAAGTGTTAAAAATAAAAATAAAACAATGTGGGAAATTTCAGTAAACGGTAATCAGGTTAATAAAATATCTGCCGTACCATAGGTGGCTGGTAACTGTTGATGGGGGTGGGGCAGGAGTGGGGGCTGGACAGGGGTTCAGTGGGGGAGAAGACATGCCCCCCCATGCCACTCTGAGTCGCTTATGCACTGTAAACAAAATGGATACCATTCTGACTGGATAGAAGATAGTAGCTGATATTCCTTTCAGCTCTAGGTGACAGCTGATGGAGCATCTCACTTCAGTTAGTCAGGCTGCTCCTTTGGGCCTGAACTAAGAAAAAATGCTTTACAGCTCTGGTGTCTGTCTTAAGCGCGTTCACTCTCTGTGTTTTAATTTTTTGCCTTTAGCTCACGTTCCTACATAGCAGCCAACATCTGATCTCTGTGCATGAAGTTCAGAGTGATGGGTTGGAAATAGCAGGATTGCCACCTACGTCTATTTTTCCAGGCCACTTATTAAACATACATGTTGCAGAACCTGCACTGGCACCTATGGCACCAATGCACGGTCTGCAACATGTATGTTTCATAAGTGGCCTGGAAAAATAGACACAGATGGCAACCCTAGCTGGAAAGGGCAAGGGCATAACAGTTGGGGATGCCACTGAAAGAGCCCTTTCCCTACTCCAAACAGCACTGCACATCCCCCAACAACCAATAGGGGGAGTCATTGCTGGACTGAGCACTGCTGTCCTGAGCTCTCATCTGTGAGTGCTGGTGAGAGGGAAGGCTAGGGGGAGGAGGGAAAAGAAGAAGAGGGTGACATCCAATTAAAAATATACAGAATGATCCAGGGTGCAAAGGGCTTTCTTGCGACTGATCACAAGTTCAAAAGGAATGAAATGAAGTGTGTTACTTTTCAAGTGAGCTCCTTCTGAGTGTTCAGCAGGCAGCTGCTTCCTCCCTTCTCCCCCCTTTTTCTTTTTTGTTTCTTTTGTCACACTCCCTGGTTGACAGCATTGGAGGCGGAGATAAGAGACTAGAGGGGAAACGGAGAAGCAGAAGCTTGTGTGCGTGGGGATGTGTGTATCTGGCTACTTTAAATACAATCCGCTGCATCCCTGTCATTAGCTTTTCCCTTGGTAGTGCAAGCAGTAGCCAGAGCATTTTGTCTGCACTATTCAATAAATCGCACGGTCATGTTGGGAGCAGTTTATGTCTTATCTGTTGTTTACAGTGTATCAATAAGGGAGGTGCCCTTCCTTCCTATCCTTTGTTTCCGCTTGCCGATTTTCACGGCTGCCTAGTGCTTAAAGCTGTTGCCCGCCCAAAGCTTGCTAGTTCGGCGGTGTCAGCGTTTGCTGCTCCAGTGGGTTTTTGTTGTTGCTTATTTTTTTCCCACACACAAATTCCTCTGATTGGATTCTGTGTTGCTCAGAGACGGGATAGTGGGAAAGGTGCCTCTTTATAGGAAGGAGTCGTTTTGTATGTGTACACATTTTGTGGGGTTGGAGAATTTGATGGGACATGGCTCTCTTTGGACATCTAATGCCAGGGGGAGGGGGAGGGGAAGGGTAGAGTTTCGTGGGGGAATGGTAGGGGGCTGGAGCACTGTGCAGGTTTATTTATTTATAATTTATTTTCTGGATTTACACCCCGCCCCTCCTGCAAACAGCTCCGGGTGGCTTCCAACAGTAGTAACATCTAAAATACATCTAAAACCATTTTAAAACATCAAAAACCATTAAAAATATTAAAACAGGGCCTAGGAAAAACATTAAAACAATAAATAGGGTAGGGGAGATAAAAGCTTCTAACCCACCCTCCCTTAAGAAAGGTTAAGAAAGAAGTGTTCACAAAGTCCCTCCCCCTTCCACTGAAGGGCAGCTCAGCATCTTAGTAAATCCTTCAGTCTGTCTTCAAACAGGCCCAAGGTGTGCTGTGCTAGTCTGTAAGGTCTGTGTCTACGGTTGTATCATGTCAGTGGCAGGAGCAAAGGGAGCTGAGAAATTTGCAAGGTCAGGCCCTAGGTCAGGGGTAGGGAATCTCAGGCCCGGGGACCAAATGCGGCCCTCGACAAGTTTTTATGTGGTTGATTTCTAGTGCCTGGATCTTCCCCCTGGATCCAGCCTCTCCTCCCAAGCACTGAAAAACTGAGCTCAAGATAATGGGGCAGAGAGGAGGGCATGCACACAAGCGTAGGAGACAGATCAGTGGCACACATCTGTGATCTGGGCCCTCCTGTTCTTGACTACATCCGTTAAGCACCCCTATCCCCGACCTCTATTCCGGCCTCAGAGCCCGTACTAATTTTCAGCATGGCCCCCAGGACAGAAAAGGTTCCTCACCCCTGCCCTAAGTTAATGTTATAGAAGCTCCAGCAGTGAGCAAGCAGTTTGAATCTATACTATCTCCAGTCCTGTCCTAAACCTAAACAGACCCAGCTTTATACTCTAGGTTGCCTCTGGTGATGTCCACCTGCAGTTCCTGTTGACCTTAAGTGGAGTTTGAGTTTCAGGTGCTTGGCATCTTGGAGGGGTGGAGCCTATTTGGCTTAATCAGGATACCTGTCCTTTGGTGGATATTACCTGATGGCTTGTAGTAGGGCCTCCCTGTTCACCAACAGAATTTATTTTTATGAGAACTGTGCTAGTGAAACCATGCTGTAAAGTAGCCCAGTGTAACCAGAGTCTGGCAATGGGACAAGAATCCCTTTTTGTCATAGTAAGGGAGTCCTTAGTAGATGCACAATAGCCAGGTTTTAAGATATTAGTTTAATCTCGAAAGAGGACAGGATCAATAGGCTGAAGTAGGTGACACTGTCTGTTTATTCTGTAAGTATGCAGGTTTGCCGTGGCCAAAGTGCTTTGGGCCATTCAAGGGTTAAAAACAACCAAACAGAGCTTTCCACTTTCTCCTTTTGTCCTTCTAGTTTTTCAGCTTTGGCTGCTGTGACCTTCGTTTCTGTTCATCTTCTGCACATTGACAAGGTATACATCTTAGGAAATTACACCTATCAGCGGCTCCCACACCAGCAGTCTCGGCCACTGCACGGGCCTCACTCTTCGTCTGATCCATGATGAGATGCTTTTGTCACTGACAGATTTTCTCCCCCTCCGTTCTTCTTTTATTTTAATTTGCTTCTCAGAGTCTGGGGAGAGCACAGCAAATGCTAGTCACTTGGCAGTTATTGCTGCAAGATGAACAGGTGATTATAGGCAAAAGCTGGGCAAGATGATAGGCAGGAAGAGAGAAAAGCGGGGGAGAGGGGGCTCGCAAAGTGTGTATTTGAAAGATCACTTTTCATTAGCACAGAAGCCTGTTTAAAGCATCCGCTTTCCCAGATTTTTGTGTCAGACAAAATTTCTTTGAGTTCAGAAAGAAAATAAGACTCCTCTCAGCTCTCTCATGGGTACACATTAAAATTGTTCCCTGTTTAGTGTAATTAATGTTTGAACTGTTTCTATCCCCTCCACCCTCAGGTTCTAATCCTGACTTCTTTCAGGCACCATTTAAGGTTCAGAGAGTTAGAGTGCCTCAGAAATCATTTCCTGGCATTTTCTTTGTAGACTGAGAAGCCATGACATAAATTTTAATACCATAAAATGAATGGTTAGCACTGGTGTGAAAGGTGCCACACTGACAGGCCCCAGGAAACTGGAGTTCTTTAAAGATCTGCAAAACAGGTACAGACTGGGCAGCTGGTGTGTCAGCATCCTCTATACCACATTGACAACATCTCTGGCCCCCTGACTGGAGGACCCTTCACTAAGGATGAGAAGGGAGTGCATATAATAGTGTGGAATCCTGAGGCAAAGTGGAGATGCTGCTTGTAGAAGAGCTTATTATGTTGTTAAAAGACAGGGTGACTGTCATACAATAGGCCTCCTGCTTAATTCTTGACAGGACACAACTGCTGTCACAGGAATTGCACAGTATCCTCCTTATAGCCATACACCACGGGTTCCGAGGGCTAGTATCATCCCTAGTGCACATTCATGAAATGAATTTAGCCCAGTCTACTACACACATCTGACAAACTACTATCAGGATGTCTGCTGCCCCCTAGGAGAAACTATGAAGGAATAGGATGCAGTTCATTAAAATCATAGCTTCTCTGCTGGAGACCCACTCTGATATTTGTCCTTTGAGACTCACACAACTCATTTCACAGAAGGGAATGAACAACCCTCTCCTCTTGCCATGGGATCGAACTCAGGCACAGCAGACTCCCACTTCCTTCCTCATTCCCCAAGGCTATGCTACCTTTCTGAGCAGGGGCATAGCTATCATATAATAATTTTTATTTTTATATAGCCCCCCTCCCCCGGGCCTGGCACTCAGAGCACTTCACATATAACACAACTTTTAATCCAGTCACAACCACCCTGTGAGGTAGGTTAGGCTGAGAGACTATATTATGACTAGCCCAAGGTCACCCAGTGAGTTTCTGTCTAAAGTGGGACTTGAACCAGGGTCCCCCTACTACCTCCAGGTCCGGGTACTGCCTCCCCCTCCCCCCCAATAGCGTGCATGCACCTATCGGAGTGGAGTGCCCAAGCAGGGGGCCCATTCCATCTTCTGCACCAGGGCCATTCCCATCCTAGCTACATCGCTGTTTTGGAGCCTACTACTGAAACCTGGAGCCTTTTGATAGAGGTAATGAAGCAAAGAGTGTTTTTAGACAAGTGCCTCCCCACCCATTACCCACCCAGCATGCATGTTGCAGGGCCACATTGGCACCCTATGCAGCCCTGCAGCATGCATGAGTGTTGGGTGATGAGTGGGTAATGGGTGGGGGGAGGTGCTTGTCTAAAAGAAACCCAAAGAAAAAAACACAGGGGCTGAGAAAATTTGAGCAACTCCTGCTGCAATTGATGGGAAACCTACAGTGGAAAATAGTGCCCCCGCTGCAGAGATTACACCCGTATGTGAGGGGAGAGACAAGGATAATATGGTCCCCATCATTGTTGAACCTGAGCAAAAGTCAGATGAATTTGCTATCCCCGACTTTAAAGGGAAAGCACCAATAACTCACAGTTTGATTCCCTTTCTGTTAGGGCACAGGCATAGGAAACTGTGACCCGATTTCTAACCTTTACCATCACATTGGAACCCCATAAACCATATAGCCAGCAAAATATGGCTACCAAGTTGCTCCTGAGACTGGCTTGGCATACTCAGGTCATCCCCAGTAGGCCCTAATTCAGGACTCCTCCGTATCCAACTTGAAGTTTAACTCCGTAGTCAGACTCAAGACTGCAAAGCCCCAAACCTTTGTTAAAAGAGCATAGCAATTCAACTAATTTCTTTGTGTTCATATTTCTGCTCACCATCATGCTTCTTTGCTCCAGCCAGGAGACAAAGTTGGGAGGGAGTGAAATCTCAGGGAAACTCCAGACCATGAATGGTTTCCAGCCATTACGAGTTTTGATACTTGAAGGAGAGCCACCCCTGATATCTGTAAAAAGTCTGAATAGATACAGGAAGTCTGGATAAGCCACTGAAATGATACATGCGTATCTAAGACAAATCAAAGCAAGGAGATTCATTTGTCAATATTAGATAATGAGAAAAAATTAATCCCACTTGAAAGGACAGACTCATTTTATAGAACAAATTTCTAATGCATCAAATCTGCACATATGCAGGACAACAACAAAGCCCCTTTTAAAACAAATGTCTTGGGAGCAACATTGTTAAGAACTTCTCCTTCCCAACGGAGAGAGGAAAAGTACAATTGAAATCTGCCCTCTTCCTGCAGCAGTGCTGCAAAGTAAATGAGTCAACTGTGAATTACAGGGCAGTAAATAAATCCACTGACACCTAATAAAGCAGGGAAGAATGAAGTCCCAATGCTTTATGGTGTCACCAGGACCCATTGATGTATTTATAGGCTACTTCACTGTTTTTCCAATATATATATATATATATATATATATATATTTAAAATGTTCTATTTGTGCAGCTTGAGTCTCTTGGCCCCACTCCTGTTTGCCAGAGGCAGCATGTCCATCCATTTGTATCAAACTTGCCCCTGGTAGCCAGATTGTAAAGAAAAAGGCATGTTTTCTGGCAGCTTGTGCATCCTCTAGCCCAGTACTGCCAAGCCCTGTACACTCACTCAGGGGTGAAAAATCATCAGAACATGATGATTTTTTCAATGCTTCCTCTCTCTCCCTCAGTGGTAAAACAACCAAAGTCCATGTGTGGCTGAGTGCTCCTAGTGTGGGTAGCTGTGGGGACTTGGGGTAGGGGTGGAGCACTAAAGCACAGAAGCTGGGGAGGAGGCTGGGACTCGCTACTAGACTGCTGGGGACTCATCCATTCCCCCTGCAGGTACAAAAGCAGGATGGGGCATCTGCTGGGCTTGTATGAGAGTTGGGGAGGAAAGCATGCATGCAAGCTCCTCTCCTCCTCCTCCAGGATCCAGGCAACAGTATAGGAGATGCTCTGCAGGAGTGTGTGTGGGGGGGTGTCAGGGAGATCGTTGTGTGAGTGGCAGTTACTGGCTCCCTCCTGCCCTTAACAAAGTATGTCCCTGCCCTGTCCCAACCAGATGGTGCAGTGTCAAAGGCAGTACAGTGCTAGGAGAACCAGCCAAAAGCCCCTCCTGTGCCTGGAGTATCCCAGCTCAGAGTGACCTTATACCTGCCCTGTGACTCCTTTGTGCCCACTTGTGGGGTAAAGTTACCAGGGAGGAAAAGCCATGTCACTCACACCCTCATCTTCACTAGTTGACCTTTTGGTTTCTGCAAATGACAGAGCAGGGCTGCTCCTGCTTTTGCTCCCAGGGAACTTATTGGGAGGGTTGCTATTGCCCTTAATCAGAACAGGAGCAGCCCTTTAACTTAAATCTAATGAACCTGCCAGCTGGATCTGCTTGTCACTGAGGGAATCAATGATAGTGTTCATAATGTTATGAGTTCTGCTTCTCTCTTAATGCTGCAACCAATGAGAAGATCAAAGTCACCAAAAGGGCACACTTTTTTCCTGGGATTTTTATTGCTTTGCTGATAACTGTATTGGCTGGGTGGGCCATTTTTAGTATTATATTTTCAGTGCTTTAAAAATTAGCTATTTGGCGATCGACTGCATTTTAAAACCGTTCTCGGGGAATGATGAAATACATCACAATCTTGCTTACTAGTAGAGACAGTCGAAGAAAATGTACCTGTAATATGTACTGTGCCTTTGAGTTGGGTGGGTAAATGCTTGTGTGTGGGGAAAACTGGGATCTAATGTTTCAAACAGAAGACTCAGAGACAGGTCTGCTTGACTGTGTTCTCAGCTCTGGCAGATAGACCTCCTGTTCTAATCATTTGTCGACACAGAGACAGGACTCCTGGTTTTTTTCCTCTTCCTAATTGTATCAAAGAATCTCTTCCCTGCTCTGTGCTTTAATTTCTCCATCTTAACTTTCAGGTTTAATAATAACTACCTTGTGGGGAAGTTGTTCTACATATTTTTCAAACACTAAGAGCTTTGTATGAAAAAAATAAATGCAAAATATAATAGGTCTTGCTTTCAACCCTCAGCAATTAGCATAAAAACATAGCAACATTTCTGGCTGCTTTAGCCACTAGTTTAGGCAGCTTAAACTAGAACACAAATAAATACAAAATAAATTACAAACATGCCAAGTTAAAGTCCAAAGCTTCAGGTGCGACATTCTAGCTTTTCCATTACAAAATTCTCTGTGATCATGTTCAGAATATTTTTTTCTCTCTATTGCCTATTGGTGGATTAGCAGGGAGGTCCTTTTTAGGACTCCTTACGTCTGCTGTACAGTGCCGAATCAAAATCAGTGTCTAGAAACATTGACTTTAAGTTTAGCACGTTTGGGATGTGTGTTTGTGTCCCAATGTGCTTGTCAGACAAAAAAAGGATAAATGTAAACAGACAGATGTAAAGAGAGGCTTATAGATTAAGAAGCCAGGGATGATGCTGATTAATTATATTCAGAGCACTGGGAGGTAGTGTGGTCCAGTGGTCAAGGCACCAGAGGGGAAACTGGGGGACTGATTCTACTTCTAGGGCTACCACCGAGTCACTCTGTGACCGTGGGCAAGTTGTGCCCTATGCAGTCTAGTTTTTTCCATCTGTGAAATAAGGATCTAGACTAAAAAAACTTTCAGTTTAAGAGAAGAGTTAAAGCTCTTACAATTTTACTCATGCCCTCAAAAGCATAGAAATTGTAGGTTAAGGCTCCCACCTTAACTTGCGTGCCATGTAAGCAGTAAAGACATTGTACAGTCTCGCTTATTGTTCTCTAGGGATGGTCTTTACTTCCATTTCATTTTTGTTTACTTTAATGTTTGTTCTGTTTCTTTTGTCTCGTTTTCTATTGAAGTCATTGGGAGTCTTTTCCCATAGACGTCAACGGGAAAAGATCCATGGGGTTTCTAAAACTAGTAAAGTGTCTACTAAAGACAAGTGTAGTGTACTTGTTTGGCACTGGTTTGGCGGGAGGTGTGGGTGGCACTGGGTTTTTTTGAGGGGCAAATGCCAGGGGTTGGGGGCTTTTAGTGTGTGTGTGGTGCTTTGGAGGTGGCTATGGACTCAGGGAGTGCCTTGTCTCAGCTGTGCTGCATCCTGAGATTAATTTTGCTTTGTGCTTGTTCCCTAGCTGCTCTCTTCACCTGTGGCTGGGGACAAGCAGAAAGCACAGTTGATCTCAATTGTAACTCAATGGAAAGCACATATGAAAAACATACATACACTTAGTCTCCCCGCCCCCCCAGCCCATAAACACTCCCTCAGCACCAGGCTGCTCTCTCCCCATACAGAAGGTGTGGTCCCCAGCCTCAGAGTTGTCCCCAACCTGCAGAAAAAGAGGACTGAGACTGAAAAACCAAGGCAAAGTGTGGGTGCATGGAGCCTAAATTGTAAGCGAGCACAATATGTGAGATTGTGCAACATCTTTTCTGCTTATATGGTGCGCACGTTAAGGTGGGAACCTTCACTTACAATTTCCGTGCTTTTTGGAGCATGGTTGAATTTTAAAAACCTTAATTCCTCTTTTAAATGAAAGGAACCACAATTCAATCCTAGAATGTCTGTGTTTTTTGAAGAGAGACACTCCCCTTCCTACAGCACTACTAACCATACTTTCATTGCAAGGCACCCAAGAATGATACACAAATAAGATTTGTTTTAATTTTTTTTTTAATTACTATGAAAACATTTACTTTTTTGTTTAACCTATCTAAACCTATAAACTAATTTTTGATAAGGTCAATAGACCAGTTCAAATAAATAATACAATGTTATAAAATAATTAACCTGTTTGCCTAATCTAACCTACCTTAACCTGTAACCTAATTAACATAAGATTAAATAATAAAATAAGTATTAAATATGGTGGATGGGTGGGGGTCAGACATTTACTTTTCTGGCCACTTGACAGGACTGAGTGTGACAGTAGTAGCAGGAGGCCAAAGGAGCGGGCACACCCTGCACCTTAGAAGCCTCTATTACAGCTCCCAGCAACTGCCCATGGTCTGCTATGAAATCCCGTAGGCCTCCCATGCCGCCTTCTGGATCTGGAGAAGGGAATATTAGCTGTGCAGGCATTGTATTTCTCTGACAGATTTCACCACTGTCTGACAAGCCTGTCATATCCTGCCTGCAGCCCATTCAGTACTGCCCGTGCAACCTGAATTCCCTCCTAGAACCACATTAGGGCACAGGGCAGGGATGGTGCTGCTCCTGGACCATTATGTGGAGAAACCAGTGGTAGCTGCTGCTGGGGCTCAAGAGATGGAGGGGCTTCATTCTCTCTGATATCAGCCAGGGCCAGCCTTAGTGGAAGTGGGGCCCTGGGCAGGGAAAGAATGTGGGGGGGCCCCCAGTAATTTAAGGCGCCAACGGTGGTAAAGTTGCCGGCGGCCACCAGGCCTAGGGGCACTCCCCGGCTCAGGGGGGCACTTCCCATCGAGCTCAGGGTGTTACCGGGCCTGGGCTCAGGGATGGGCAGAGGGGCACTCCTCTCCCCCCATCCCCAAGACCGAGTGACCGTTCGGATCATGTACCTGATCCGCTGTCGCTGTTCTCGTTCGGTCCGTCGCCGCACCTCTTTCCACTGGGCCCGGGCTGCTGCCACCAACTCCAGCCTGAGGCCAGAGACGGCCTGGGCCCTGACCAGGCTGTGGAGGGGGCCAGCGGCGCCTCTGCTTAGTGAGGGAGAAGGGATAGGTCCTGCCTCTCCCTCACGTCGCAACACTGGAACTTGGCCGGGCCCCCTCTGCTGCTTGGCTCAGTCTGTCAGACTGAGCCAGGCAGCCGAAAGGGCAGTTTACTTTCGGCCAGGGGAAATGAGGGGGAGGTGGGGCCTCTGCCGCTCTTTTCTTCATTTTCCCTGGCCGACTGTGACAGGAAGCGGAGAGGGGGGGGGCACGGAGTGTGGGAGTGGAGGGGCTTCTGCTTCTCCCTCACTCTTGCTGGCCCCCCCTCTGCTGCCTGGCTGTCAGAAGCGTGAGCCAGCTCCTGAAGGCCCCGCGCTCAGGGCTGGCCTTACCGAGGGGTTCGGGTTGGGAGCTGGGCGTGGGACCCCCTCAGGAGCCCCGTGGTAAGGCCGGTCCTGCTAGCAGCCCATGTAGAAAAGCATTCCTGCCTCTGGTCCCAGCAGCACCTTACCAAAACCGCTGCCCATTCTGGGTTGCATGGTGGCCTTTGAGCACCATGCTTTCTGCTGCCCATCGCCATGAACGTGAACCAGATGGTAGTGTAGGGCAGAGGTGCTGTAATCAGCCCCCCTGTGCACCACTGCAGCGCAGTGGGTGCACCGTGCCTCTTCTGTGGCCATTTCAGGGTAGGAGGGGGCTGAATGAACTAATCCCAGATTTGGGAAGAGCGCTCCCTCCCTGCTCACCACAGACATGAACCCTGCTCCCCAAGAACTTCCATACGCCCTCCCCAATTTACCACACCCCAGTTCCCGAACAGCCCACCAAATTGCATGCTGCCCTAATGCAAAATGAATTGAGTTATGTTTTGTTATTTTCTTCAGCATTTTTCATCAATTTACAGCACTTTGGCACTTTCCAGTATATCTGTCAGTTTCTGTCATTTTCATCAAGCACTGATCCAGAGCTCCAGTGTCTGGATCGAGATGGTTGGGTACGGATGGATGGGGCTGCCTAGGTCAGCAAGTTCAAGAGGGCGACTCCCCGCCACCCCCTCATTCAGCCACTGTATGCCACCTCTGAGTCTCCATGCCATCTCCTTACTTCAACAGGCTGCCTAAGTCAGCAAGTTCAAGTAGATGACTCCCTATCCGGCCACTGCCAAGCTATACAGATGGATGGGGGGGGAGGGGGGGAGAGTGGCCCCCTTGAACGTGCCACCCTGACAAACTCTGTTTCTCCCGTACGCCACTCCTGATCACCCGTGGAACTTGGCAGTGGTGACTGAATCGGAGCGAGGCTGCATGGGGTGGCATAGCCAAGGATGTGACTCTTCCCTCACCCCACCCCTTGCCCTGATCCACCCACTACTAAGATTAAGGGAGGGGGTAGTGGCAGCTGCCTCAGGCTGCCTAGGGTAGCAATTATCCTTGGGATGTGTACAAAAACATCAGTATGCTTGTACGTGTCATCCATGTCAATGAAACTTTAAAGTTATGTCAGGATGGACATGAATTATATGCACAACAAAAATGTGGATGTTTTATGTAGGTGTCCCTCTACCATACCTCACAAGCATCCTGGTGTGTCTTTTGACATAATGTCAATGGGTGTCTGAGTGCGTGTTTTGACCTTGATATGAACACCGGTTTGGCCCTGTGTTCACCATGTGGTGCTGCTTAGACACAAGCCCATCTTGGGGCAAATCAGTGTTTTGATCACCACCTGATCTCAGCATGCAAGCACTGCCACCTTGTTCCTCGTGTTGTACCTGCTAACACGCCACGTGATATCATTAAACACAATGTTGGCCACGTGTTTAGCCAGAACACGCAAATTCACTTTGTGATGCAATGGTGTTCACATTGCATGTTTAACGGGTGGCCAAATAGGTGTTGGTATTGTTATGGTGCTTATACACAACGACCAAACACGTGCTTAGGGGTTTTGACATCTGATCTTTGTTATGTCTAAAGACGCCCTTGGATTAGGCAGGACAATCATGGGTGTCAACTTTGGGATTTGTTTTTTTTTTTGCTGATGTCCTCCCTGCCCCGCCTCTTTGTTCCAGTGCCCCGGTTTTGGGAGACAAACAGTTCTCTCAGTGGCTTGCAGCACTACAGCCTACATACATTGCCTGTTTCAGCAACTCAAACACTCCTCCCAGCTGAGAGCTGGGGGCATCTCTGTTGTTACTTTGTATCCAGCTGCTCCTCAACTCATAGGCTGCTTGTTAATTTCAAAACAGCTCCCTACTGCTGTTGTCAATTTCAAGCAGCTGCTATAGTGTGTCCCTGCAGCCCGCTCTGGCTTCATCTTGGCCCCCTGCCTCTCACTTCAGGCCCTGTGCCCTCAGCTCTTCTCTTCCTTGGGTTAGACCAGTGGCAGCTGGTGGGGCCAGGCCAACAGTAGGTGGGGCCAAGCTAAATTTTGAAATTAATATGGAATTTTACAAACAGTTCCCCATCTGAAAAAAATGGGAATATATGTCTGTGTTGACATTCCCTGCAGAGACTGACTGCATTGGAGAGACAGAGCCTCAGACGGGTTGACAAAGCATGAGAAGCAGCTCTGTTCCCAAAAGGTCCCTGTGAGCAGGTGAACACCCGGAGCTGAGTTCCCCAATATTCTGAGCCCACAGTCAGGTCTCTCGCTCCCAGAGCTCTTTCTTCAGGCCACGGTTAGCTATTAATATGTTGTCTCTTAATGCTGCTTCTGCTGACTTCTTTAGTTAGCTAAAACAATTAGGCATAGGCAACAATCTCAAGTCCTCGCAATGTCTTTGCCTTCAGGCTAGGAGCACAAGTTAAAACACTCCCTTGTTATGGTTCTCTCCTTGAGGCTTTGAAGTTTCCAGGGCTATCCGCCCAACACTCTGCTCCACCTCAAGGCTCTCTGGCTTGCTATGGCGGTCAGTTCTCTCCTCTCTCACTTCAGCTGCAGGGATTTAAAGCTCCCACAGCTGCTCACAGCTGTCATCTCCGCAGTCCCAATGTGGCTTTCTTAAAGGAGCTGCAGCATAATTTCACCAGGGACCTGTGCCTATTACTATGGTAGAGACCAACTCTGCTACAGTTCCCAGCATGCATGCACCTGTGTTCAAATGTTTGAAATGCTAATGTTGACATTGTACCTAGTGACTGCCACCCTTTTATATATAACTCAAGATAGCAAGGAAATGTTTGCACTTTTTAGTTACTCATCATATTGGGTTATGCCTGCCTGACGCCCAGCATGGACAGGTTTCAATTCAGGGTTGGCAACAGGCATGGAGACCCAGAATAAAGTATTCAAGCAAGATATCTTTGCACTAGGTCTGCAGGGCTACAAACAGGAGCTTATGCATTGCATCTACTAAAAAGAGGATTTTTCTCCCCCGTTATCATTTAAAATGAAAATCTATCCACTTCTACATCTGGAAGAATCAGAGACAGAAGCACCCAGCAAGATAAGATCAGGGGGGGTCCCCACCTGGGGACTCTAAAATCCAGTTTAAACCATGATGCAGTTCTTTGTTCCACACAAACCCCAGGCAAGTCGCAAGGAGGCACACAACACAACTACAAGCAGAGAGGCAAGAAATAACAACATTAATTTCCAGCAGGGCTCAGCAGCCAGAAACGGCCAGCATGCACCATGCATGGCATTGCAACAAGATAAGATCAGACAGGGGCCTTGCCTCAGTCTTCTCGCCTGACCCCAGAGAACTGGGAAAACCCAATTTATTGAAGCCAGGCATTTCTTTTGTCCCACACCCCAGGCACAACCACAAGCAAAGAGCGAGGTAAGAAAATTATTCCAACAGTGTGGGGACAAACCTGAGCAACTAGATTAGATCAGATCAGCCCCCTCGTGCCCCCCCCGACTGAAAAATAAAAATTTCAACTGGAATTTACAATACTACCATGCTTTTTAGTTTTAATTCCCCACCACCAAAAAAACAGGACCCCAGGTGTAGATACCCTTCCAATTTCCTTCCTCCTCTCCCCTCCCTAAGACAACACAAATCTAGATAAGGCAATGTCCCTCCCAAAGAAGAACCCCGAGTACTTACCCACAGCAGTGTCAAAAGGCAAATATTCCTCCAGCCTCCTCCCCGCATAGTGCAGTACAGCAGTCCCTCACCCTCTCTGTCCCCTCAGCTGTTGCAGACAGGAGCCAGCAGCAGTGCCACACAGGACAGGCCCAGGCCACTGAGGGCAGAGTGATATCAGCCAGCAAAATGGCACCAGCAGCAGCAAAGCGTGCACTTCAGCTGGGTGGGTCACACTCATGTGTCTGTGTGTGACAAGAATGCCCGCACAGCCAGCTTCCAGCATGAGCCCACCTGGCATCACCTCCTCCACTCCACATAACTTGAATTGACAGACAGGCTTGCGGACACCATCTCCCCCTGCAAGTCCCTGGGTGCGCTAGTCAGAAGCTATGACTTGCCTGCCATTTCTACCCCCATAAGGGCTCTGAAACTGTGCCCCCCACTGGATTAAAAGGTAAACTGCAATACCCAGTGTCTGTCGTACAGATGGGACAGGTATACCGCAAGGTGGTATTCCATCCTACCTCCCTTGCCGGTCATGTGTCCTGCGTGCCTGTTGTGTCCTGTGTGACAATCCCTCTGGACTCTGGGACTTTTCTCTGTCACCAGCCTGTTATTCTTCACTCCCCAAGGGTCCACAGGCCTGACCCTTGGTCCAGATTTGCTCTCTCTTTAGTGGTGTTTCACCTTTTCCAGACCTGGTTCCTGGTGGTGATCCCCTATCAGCAGCGTTGTAGCCAAGCAGGGTCGAGACAGACCCCAGCCTCCAGGTTAGGTGTAAAGGCTTCATCTTTACACCCCCTCTTGCCCCATCGGCCAGACAATAGCCCAGGCTGTGATCCTGGAAGTGTCCAGGATCACAGCCCAGGCTAGCTGCTACCACGCCCGGCAGAAATCCAGGGTAAAGATCTGGTGGACAATCAACAAATGTGATGGTGGGCCACAAGCCAAAGTGGGACGCAGCGGGCCTAAGTGGGCTATCATCACATTTGTTAACACCCTTGGCCTACGTCCTGGGATCACCGCTCACCCTGTGATTCACACAGGTGACCCGAGCAGTTCTCATTAACCCTCAACTTACTTTCCTTTTAACTCCGCCAGCTTTACCTGCTGCTTAGGTTCTTAAAGGGGCCACACCCCAGTCTCTAGCTGCCATAGTGCCACCACATCATAAACTGAATGTACTGTTTCGGAGTGTAAATTTACATAAACGCATGCAAATTTGCATATGCCAGTTTTATGCAAATGATATCGTTCATTGTCCCTCTTTCTGAGTGTTGCTGTCCCTCTTTTCAGTGTCCAGGGGTTGAGAGTTATGCCCTCTACCCACTCATAGAGAAGAGAAAAAAATGGGTATTTGTATGCAAAATGACTACGCATGTGTAGAACGGTCTTGGTGGCCATTTTTGCACATGTGCAAATAATTTTTTTTTCTATTTTGAGGTTCTCAAGAATCTCACAAGAATCTTGAATTTCTTGTGAGATTCTTACAAGAATCTCGAGATGAGAAAACCTTGTTGAGAAGCCTATTCTTGAGAGGATTTTCGAGAAGGGCGAAATCTCATTTCAGCCCTAGTACATATGTTTATTGTATGTATAATCCATGTCCATCCTGACCTAACTTAAAAATGTCACACTCTCCATTAGATAAATGGAAACTTCAAAATATCATAATTTAAAAACTACACAGCAATTCAGGAATGGCAATTCAACAAACTCAGGAATGGTCTGCAGTGCACACCTTACTTTTCTGACATCTCTACACATTGACATGGATAACTTAAAACAAACTTTTGTGTGTCAACAGAAAAGGCAGCAAAAGACAGAAAAAACAGTTCAGCTTCCAAAATTCAAAGTCCTATAACTCAGTCATTTCTCAACCAATTTGGACTGCTTCTACCACTCACCCAAGCAATCCTCCCTACAAAATTTCATAGTGATAGCAGGATAAATCATCTTGATTTTATAATGAGTAGAATGCTCATGATTTTAACAGAGTGTGCAAGCTGCCTTAATATATAGTTTACATTGCAGTCTGAGGTCTACAGATTAGAAGTGGTGGTGTTAATATTTCATAGAGTTTTCTATTTGTAGATCTCAAAGCACTTTGCAAAGGTTAATGTATTTTATCATTTTATCTTCACAGCATCTTATTATATCCCCAATTTTTCAGAATTACTACTACTGCTACTACAACAATGTGTATCTAACACCAATTAAATCTGGTCAGTTTGACCATGGCTTAATCCAGGAAGCAACACAGCAAGTGGAAAGTCTGGAGAATCACGTGACTTCGGCATTGTTGTAGTGGTGTGCTGTTGTATCAGAATCTTTTCCGGATTATAGTCCCATGATGTAGAAATAAGATCTGTAGAAGAATAACAACAGTATTACTTCTACTGAATTTTGCTTCCAAACTCTCTTGAACTTTAGCGCCAGATTTCGCTATTTTTGGTTCTTTTTTTTTGTCTTCTGTTTATTTTCAGGAAGTGGGGTGGCAATATCTGCTATTGTTGTATGCTTATTCTTTTTGTCTACCAGAACAATATCTGGTCTATCATAGTCAACTGTTATATCTATAGTGACAGGTTATCCCAATATAGGGTCCAGAGTTCATTTTTAATGACACTTGGAGTGTAATAGCAGATGGTTTTCCAAAAAGTTGCCTTGTATTACCAATTGCTCATGTACTAGCTTAGCAACCCTACTGAGATAAGGTGTTCGCCAAAGCTGAGCATCCTCTAGTCATGATCTATTGTCTCACCACCTTTGTGACAATTTCTTCATCCTTTATGTGTGTTTTTGAAATGCCGGGGTTGCTATAGCTTGGACTTATTTTGCCATAATGATTCCTTCCATTTCTGGGAAGAGGTCTCCTTTTCAGAACCATTTTCCTGACAGATACCTGTCAATTT
This sequence comes from Sphenodon punctatus, assembly GCA_003113815.1. Taxonomy (NCBI): domain Eukaryota; kingdom Metazoa; phylum Chordata; class Lepidosauria; order Sphenodontia; family Sphenodontidae; genus Sphenodon; species Sphenodon punctatus. The sequence continues at coordinate 1,258,149 of QEPC01001665.1, read as the reverse complement.
CCTCCCTTTTGAGATTTGTTGGATAATGACCATGTATTTTCTTCAGATTCCAGGAAGCAATCCTATCTGATACTGTTATGGCATGTGCTTGTTTTTCTAATGAACTCAGATCCAGAGGGGTGAAGCCTTTATCTATTCTTACAACTGTTTGCAGGACAGAGTAATCTGAGCTATGGAAGTAATAATTGTGAAGCCTTTTTGTTTGAGATAAGCACACAGAATCTATATTTAGACTCTTGCTTCTCCCACTTGCCCATGGAATTAAGAGTTTTTCCAATGCTGATTTCGGGTGATGCAATGAGACTTTCTGATACATGATTCCAGATCATGCAACTCTACAGATTTGGTATATACACTGAAGTGATGTCAGGATGGGCACAGGCAACATATTAATAACTGTTATTGTTGTTATTATTAATTATTATTATTATTACTACTAGTAGTAATAGAGTCCGTGGTGACCGACCTGCCCATTGTCTATGGTGGCCACTTTCTGGGAGCGGCACTGACATGCAGACCCTGTCTTCTGGACCCCGGGGCACTCCCTGCCTGCACTGCAAGCCACAGCTGGGACTCATGCTGTGGTGTTGGATTTTTTTTTTGCCTAGAATGACAAATTCCCTAGGGTCAGCTCTTTGATGTGCTATTGAGTATCATTAACTATGAAAGGTGAGTTTCTGGCAATCACACTGGTCTGGACTTAGCCTGCCATAGCAGACTCAATGACCTAAAAGCATTAAAGAGGTGTAATGAAGACAGCTATTCCAGATTGCCACACTGCTCTGGCTCATGGAGATTGTGGGAGGCAAATGAGCTTTTGTCTAGCTGTGTAACCAAAAAGTGGGGCAGTAACTTCTATGAAATACCTTATTAAATGGAATTCTTCTTCTGCCTAGTGGAGCCAGAGCCTTCTGTTCTGTGCCTCCTGCATCTGTAGCACAGCCTCTCCATCCACTTGTATCATCTCACTGCAAGTCGCAGGAGAGCAGATAATTCCCCCCTCCAGCAGCTTGTCCCTCTTCATTTCCCTCTCCCTTTACTCCTACTATTATTAACTCTGTTGATGTGGTTTGGGGCTGTTTGTTTTGCCTAGTGTTTTCCCACAAAGTTGACTTGCTCTGTCCATATTCCAAAGGGTTCCTTGTGTGCCTGGGCTGCGGTGCTTCAGCCCCCCACCCCAACCGTGCAAAGCAAACCCTGGGTGAGATCCGGTCCAAGAAGCCCCAGCCAGCTTAAGTCACAGATGGCCACACCATTTGGCAGTCTCTCTCTCTACCCCTTGCTTCTGGCACATCAGAGATGCCAAGCAAAGGGAGGAGGGGACTTCCTCCCCTTTGGAATTAGGAGGCTGCGTGGGGATGGCACAGGCCACGCTGCTCTTCTTTCCTGGCAAGATATTTTCAGTACTGAAGCTGCTTCTCTTCCCTTTGCTTTTAGGGCTTTTCCTTGCATTAGGAATATGTATCTTTTGTTCCCTCCTCCCTCACCCTCCCCTTCGTGGGTGATAAACAAAACAAAACAAAACAAAACAAACTGTAATTACCTTTCAAAAAGCCATTTGAGAACGAGAGGAGATGGGTCTGGGATGTGGCCAAGGGGTTCTGGGAGGGCAGCTCAGTGATGGAGCAGGCGATTTCTCTCTCTCCAAAGACCATGCCTGCATTCCAGGACACACAAAGGGGCTGATTTGCAGAGGGGCTGAGTTCCCGCTGGCTTTTGCCGGAATTGGGAGTGCACAGGTTCTCGAATATCACCTAGACACTCGGCGCTTTTAACTCTTCGCTTCTCTCTCCCTGTGCTGAAGCACGCTGCTAAGAGAGGCTAGTTGGTGTTTGTGAACGCGGGCGCCTCAGAAGATAGTCGGAGACAGCTATGGGGGAGGTGCGCCTTCCAAGAAACATCCCTTTAAACTTGGCGGTCCTGCTGCAGAGAGCTCGGGGACAGCGGAGTAAGGAAACACGCCAGCAGCCTTTCCTCACTCTGCCTGTGTGGTGCCGGATTTTGTCCTGTTTGCTGGTGCTCCCCTGCTGGTGCTCTTTAATTCTTACTGCTGTCGGCTGGGGAGCAAGCCTGCCTTGCCTTGGTTGGGAAGGAGGGACAGGAGGCTCTGTGTGACTGACTGAATAGGTTTGATTCTCATCCCCATTATTATCTCTCCTGTCTTTCATTTCTGTAATTGAGAGAAGCTTCAGCAGCCAGAGTAGATTCTAGGAAGGAAGGCGGAGGAAGAAAGAGGTGTGTGTGAATGGAAGGGGTGGGACTGCAGGTCTCTGCTCAGCCCCTCCTTTCATAGGAACCAGCCAGTCCCTCTGCAGAGTATTGGGTCTTCGCTGATTCGCTCTCTGGAGTGATCTCATTTGCATACGGCTCGCCCATTTGTGAATTTGGTTCCCTAAGTCCTCGCTTCACTTCACCTGAACCTCCTAGTTGCTTCCACTTAGTGAGCTGGCCCCTGAGCATCTGGCTCCAACTAAAGGCTCCCTCTCTGCCTCTCCTGTGGATTCTGGACTTCTCCTTCTCTCTGCCCTCTTCTTTGCCTCCTCCTCACTTTCTCTGGGTTTCTCCTCTTCTCTCTTTTATGGGAAGATCCGGCAGTCCCTTCCAGACCTCGTAGAGTTAATCAACAGCCTCAGCTCTCTGCCGCCTGCATCCAGGGGAAGGAGGATAATCTAGTTTTGTATGTGTGTGCGCCTGACAAGTCTGCATTGCAACACTTGCTAGTGGAGAAGCAACAAAAACTACTCCGTGGAATTAGGATAAACAAAATCCGTAGCCTTCGTGGGGTTTCTGGCTATTTTTGTTGTTCTTGTTTGGCTGCCCCCTATTCTTGCTAGGTGAAAGACAAGGGTCACAGGCAGGGGAAGCTCTCAAGGATCCCGTGAGCTTGGAGGAACCTGACAAGTGAAACATCCAGGGTGCCTTTTCCTGCTATGTGTGGCTTTGCTGATCCCTCCTGGCGGCTTGGTGCAGCAAAGGGATCCCTGGTACAGTAAAACCAGCCCTGGGAAAGAGCGCTTTCTTAATTTTCCGTGTGGGAGTTTATTATTAGCCCCCTTCCCCCCAGCACACCCCCTCCCGCCTTGAAGCGACCCTCCCGCCTTCCGCTAGGATGGGCCCTTTGGCATCATGAACCGTATCCTCTCTTCCCGGCTGGAATTCAAACTGCCCGTTCATAGGTGCCCAGTGCATTGATCATGCACCTGAGAATAGACCCCAGCCTCTGCCCAGGACGCCACCCCGCCTGGACCCTGTGGATGTGCTCCCTCTTTTGGGGATGTATCGTCAGCTCGGTGTGGAATTCCTCTAGCGTGGCTTCTTCTGCCTCCTCTTCCTCGTCTGTATCTCAGGCTCAGCTTGAGCATCATTTCCATGGCAGCAAGCACCACTCTGTGCCTATCTCTATCTACCGCTCCCCTGTCTCCCTACGAGGAGGACACGGTGGGTTCTTGCACTCTTCCTTCTAATCTTTTCAGGGCCGCGTTAGTATCTTGGGGGAGGGAAAGGGAGCTTGGGGGAGGGGAGAGAGGAGCATGAGAAAAGAATCTCTGTCTTGGGGATCTCTCGCCCCCTTATTTCTGTCTGTCCAACCCCCCTTTACTCAAAGCCTCTTTAAAGCTACCGACTTCTGCAGCCAGAGCAACGCTGATCTGCTCTGGGGATTAACCCCTTGCTGCGCCTGCTCAGTCCTGAACTTGGCTCTGTCTGGGAAGCCAGAGAGATCTGCCGCTAGTGCCTGCTGGAAATGTCCCATGTGCAACTTGTCTTGTCAGCCCAGGAGAAAGAGAAGCTGAGGGTGAACCTGGCCGAAACGGCTCCCCTTCCTTTGGGCTCGGTTTGCACAATTGGGAAGGCATCTTCCTCAGGCGTCTTGAGCTTTATTGTTATTAATCTGATTCGGACCGACACCAGAGCCCAATGAAACCCGACAGCACTTTTATTGGGAATGTGTTTGTATTGAGGCCGGAGTGGAAAGGCAGGAGAGTGGCTTGCCCGGGCTCTGCATGACCAGGCTCTATGCCTGGTGTGTGTACGCCAGGAAATCCTCTTCACATGGTGAGAGGGGGGTGTAACGCGGATACTGACTGACTGCCTCCCCGCACAACAGCAGAGAGACAGGTATCATGTTCCAAATGTGTGAGTGCCTGTGCCTATGTACACCTAGTTATATAGACACTAACGTATGTATGTATGTAATTTATTTATTTATTTATTTAAAACTTATATCCCGCCCCTACTGCCCAAAGGCAGCTGGGGCGGCTAACAACATAAAATAAAATTATTTATTTATTTATTTATAAAATAATTTAATACCCTGCCCCTCCTGCTCCAAGCAGCCCAGGGTGGCTTACAATATTAAAACACATAAAAACAGTAAAATCATAAGTACAATAAAAAGGGAGGCACCAATGTATACGGTGACATGCAAATCTCTGCTGTTCCAGTGTGCTCACTGGTGTGTGCAAATCTCTGCTGTTACAAAGACTGTGGAATGTTTTTCATTGGAGGTAATATCTGAAAGGAGGTTGAATGAATGAATGAATAGCCATTATTTAAGTTATTTATTTATTAATTAAACGCTTCTACCCCATCCCTCTCGACTTGGGGTGGTTTACAGCAAAAAAATTAAAATCATACAAAGTAACACACATCAGTATAAATACCAGAAATTAAAAACTATAAGGGATGGTTCTAGTGAATTCTGCCTGAGTGTAGGAGTCTGCAACACATGCTTCAGGTTCCCCCTCATCCTAGGATTCCATTCTCATGCACTAACTCGTGTGTGTAAATCTCCGGTATTGGGGGGGGGCAGAGGTACGCACATATAGCTCTGCAAGCTGGCACAGTCTTTTAAAGGCTGCCCTTAGTATGTAAGGCTGTTAGGTCATAAGGTCATGCTAGTTTGGTGTGGGTCCCTTGGCCCCATAGCCACTTACTCAGTGGGTGGTCAATAAAAGCCCCGTGGCAGCTTGCTGCTGCTTGTGCAGTAGGACCCAACTTCCTGCCCTCTGCCAGACCCCTTCTCCCCCGGCCTGGGTCGTGGGGCCCGTTCAGAGAAACGAAGTTTAAAGGGCCAGCGCTGACTCTTGTGTGCAAGCTCTCTCTGAATTTTATTTGATGAAGTTGTCAAGCAGCTTAAAGTTATTGGAAAATTCTTGATCCTGGTGCTGCTTTCTCCGTGGTTTCTGCTGTGCCTGGCATTGGCTTCCTGAAAAAACCTAGGGAATGAAAATAATAGCTAGGGTATTTAAATGCAATGCAGGGAGGGGGAGACGGGAAGGGGCTGGGAAGGAAGGGAAAGAGACTAGGAGAAGAAACGAAGGAAAAGGGGGGGCAGCGAGAGGGAGCAGGAAAGACAGAAGCAAGTGGAAGAGACAGGAGGAGGGAGTGCTCAGCGTTCAGTTAGGTGGGTGGGAATGTCATGCCACTGCCAGGTGCTTTGCTTTCCCCTCTGGATTGTGAATGGTTAAATCATGACGGCTGATGGGAAGTGCTAGAATGTGAGGGGCAGCTGTAGTTCTAGCACCCTGCCTTGCTGAACTTCCTTTCGGGGAAGAGAGACAATCTTTAACCTGGAGCTGGGTTCTTTCCCCTGGCTCCACACACCCCTCCTCCTCTTCACTGCACTCTCTAAATTCAGCACCCGACTCCCTCTGTAACCTAATCAGAAGAGGATTTGGGCGATGGTCAGGGAGCTCAATGTCTGGCTCTTTGCAATGTATTTTCCTAGAGAGAGGCTAAGGTTGAAGGGGAAGGACTCGGTGCATGACATGAATTCTAGATACTTGAGCAGCAGGTACCTGTTACCACTATGGCAAGTGGAGCAGATTGCTGTGCAGTGGGGAATGCTCTGAGAGTACCTCAGCACTGCTGCTGGCAATGAGCTTCACAACCTGGTGCTGTGTGTCTGGGCCAGGATTGATTAGCTGCTTGTTCTGTATGCGGATGGGCTTCTCTTAAAATTGGAGGCAAATTTGAAGTTTGTGATGAAAATGAGAAACTGGTAGGCTGGATTAAATGCTACCAGTTCTGCCTACGGAGTCAGTGATGTACCTCTATCCTGACCTGCAAGTGCTTGCTGTTATTCCATTCCTGCCTCCCCTGCTATTAAGTTTAGACTTGACAAACAGGATTCTCCGTCCTGGGCTTTCCCTACAATTCTGCCAGTGCCCCTTAATCCTGACCTGAGACACCCCCAGGTTTCCTGTTCCTGCATCTTGTACACAGGTCTGCCAATGAGCCCTTTCTGCCCTAGTCCCAAATCCTAGCAGGGCTCAGTCTGACCTTTGGTGTCCCCTCTTGTTCTCAGTGGGTACATGTCATTCCAATCTTGTACCCCTGTATTCTAGCCCTGAGCTGCACACTTATCTCTGACAGTGCTCCTCCTTCCTGGCCTGCAGCATTTCTGCTGTTCTGAGCTCCACATACACCCTGATAATGCCTGTCAGTCCTGATATGTGCCTTTATCCTGACCTAAGTCAGCCTCTGATATTCCAGTTCTGAATTTGTATGACACTTTGCTACTGCTCTGCAGTTCTGACCTGTGACATTCCTAGCTATTTTGTTCTGTTCCCTTTACAGCTCTGCAAGTTCACTCACTTCTCTTCGCTTCCAGACCCAGTCCCTGACTCAGCTCTTCAGGTGCTCAGTCCTCATCTACAGCTTGCCCTTCTTTTCTCATCCTGGGTTTCTCTTCCCTGAAACCTATTTGTAATGAGGAGGTGGCCCAGCCATGCTGCAAGTCCTTGCAGAACCAGGATCCCACTCATGGTTTGCTGATCCCTTGATCCTTTATAGCTGTTCTGGTTGTTGACGTTGTTCTTGTGGGCCAAGTTGTCCTAAGGGGGTTGACTCTTCCTGCTGCTATTTTTGTCATGAGAAATGCTTAGGATGTTCCCAATAGGACATCACCTCCTGGTCCTCAGGCCCAGGGCTTAATCTGTAAAAGAGGAGGTACCTGGGGCTCAAGCCCCATCCCTTAGCTGGTCAGCCCCTGGAATATGGGGGTAGTCAGAGGCTCTGGGGAAGCTGTCAGGGTCCTGCTGGGCCCTGCCAGCCATTGCTCCTACCTAGATTAGGTTGGATGGGACTCTCAGACACCCTGCTGTGTGAAGGGAATTACTAACTTCTGCCGAGCCTAAATGTCAGGGTGCCAAGGCTAGGGCCTAGCAGCTCTGGCACAAACTAAACCCTGCTCAAGCCTCTGTCTGAGGGTTTGTCATCTCTCTTTCGGAGGTGTGGTCACTGACAGTTGGTCTTTGGCCCCAGTGTTACTGGTCTGCTCCTCCAGCTGCTGTTTCTCCCTTGGGTCCTTGGCCTTATGGGCATTGCCTTCACTAGGGCTCCTTGCAATGAGGTGTCTCCCCACCTGGGGTCCCTAACCCCTCCTGGCACCTCACTAGAGTGCCCTCCTGCCTCTACCCCACCAGAGTGGCCACACCAGGCCAGCTGCTTGGTTGTCATCAGCTCAAGCTAGGGTCCCTGGTGCAGTATGGCTCCTGCGAGTCCTCTGGTGTCCTTCCTAGGCCCCCAGTTCTCATTTTATGGGCAACTCTTCAGCTACCCCCCCTTGGGCCCCTGTCTGAGTTTTGATTTTACTTCCCCTTCTGTAAGTCTAGGGTGGTGATTGTGGCCTGTTCCTAGTCCCATGCTCCCCTATCTGTACCGAGCAGCGCCTCTGCTTTGCATTCTGGCCTCCTGCCCACACCAGGCACACTTTATAGCAGGGACTCCCTTTTACAAGATGGTGGGGGCTCATCCCTTCCCTTCTCACTATAGGTACCTCCGGGCCTTCTTCCCCTTTACCTGCTTATTTCCACACCCTAGGCCTGGTTACTAGCTCCCTGGCCTGCCTCCCCTGCAGATCCTGCTTTTCTGCTTCCTGCTCTCCCCTGTGGCATTCTCTGACCTGGCTAATTCTACCTGGGGAGCTTCCACCCTGCAGCTGGTCCTGGGTAGCTTGCCTCCCTGGCCTTCTCTTTTCCAAATGGGTTTCTCTGCTCTTAAACCCAGGCTTCTAGTTATTTTCCAGAAGCCACTTCCAGTCACCCACTTAATTAGCACTCAGGCCAACTTCTTCTTAAGTGGGCTGGTGACCCCTCTCAGAGGCTCCAGGTGGCAGGGTGCTGGCTAACTGTGGGCCTACCTCTGCAGGGACTTACCCACAAAACCTACCAGTCCATCAACAGTCTCATTCATGAAAAACTCCAAGCCTAGGTCAAGTCCATGGAGCATAGCCCATACTGCCTTCCTCCATGGAGGCTGAAATTGTGTGAAGGCTTTTGCATTGCTAATAAGCCCACTGAAAATAACTGGGGTGCACAAGCAGCACAGAACCCTTCACACAACACCTGGACCCATGCAAGAAGGTAGCAGGGACTGCACTCAGTGTGCTTTTCCCTGGATCAAGGTGTTTTGTGAACGAGCCCTACCTTACTGGCTTTGCCATGCACCTCACTTCTCATCTACTTCATTCTTTATTCATCTTTCCACTAGTCTGGGTAGAGGCTACCACTCAAAATGAATGTGTGGTGATTTGTGTGGAAGAGAGGTGCAAAGATTGATTGACTCTTAGTAGGCCATAGAGGGGAAGTTGTCGTACATAGAACCAAATGTCCTGCTATGCAACCCTGATACAGAGTTGGGAGAATGGTCATGACTCATGAGGTTACTTTCTGCTTCTACAACTGACACCACAAGCCGCCATTGCTCTTTGCCAACTTCAGAGCCTCCTCAGAAAGGCCAGTAAAGTCTGATAGGAAAGAGTTCAGTGGAAAACAAACGCTGTCTCCTAATCCAGTCAGGGACCTGTGGTGTATTCTTGACACACTCATTGCAGTAATGAGGCAAGGGAAGTGGAGGGATCCAGAAGCTGATGCCAGCATGTGAAGCAGCCTGAAATTTTATGTTTCTAATCATGCCATCCAGCAAGGCTGGCACAGAGCCCCCACTCTGGGAAGGGAGGGGAAAGGGACCATGAAGACAAACCAGCTGGTCTCTTACCAAAACACACACTTGGTTTATTTCTGTGTTTTCCTTCCTTGTTGTACAATAGAGGAATTTGGAGTTGTGACAGCTTTGCCGAGTCACATCTCCGGGAAGCAGAGTTGGGAACAGGCTGTCTATGTTTACGGAGGGTTTAATTTTGTCTTTGCTGAATTAAACTAAAGGGCCCAATCCTACTCTTAGCATAGCAAAACTGACACTGACTTCAGTGAGGAGGACCACAATCCCTTGAGCTGTGCTATCTAGCCTTTCAGTGCCTTCTCATCCCCAGGGCCTCATCTGTACTGCCCAAGCCAGGCTGACCAACCCTGGGGCAGTTTCAGAGCTGCTTCATTCTTTGCACAATGAGGTACATGAATTTCTGATGATTTCCCAGGTGACTAAGATACCAGAAACGGTTAACGTGGAAACCCCACTGTGGAGGAAATCTACCCACAATGTGTTGATTTTGACATAGGTCGAGATTGTATGTCCCCCTAAGCCTTGTGCAGGTTTCTGAAGAATTTCCTTTGATATCAGTGGTGCAAGACCAAGCTCTGGACTGGCAATTAGTTAAGGGCTAGTATACTGAAATCCTCAAATTGGTGCTTTCCAGTAACCTGTGAATGTTAACAATTTAACTAAGGTTATCCCACGGGGCAGCAGGTCTCTGTACAGTGATTCCCTGAGTCAGGGCTACTTTTCTGTCAGTGGGTGAGCAATCCTGGGCTGAGACAGAACCATATCAAAGCCAGACACTGCAGTGCTTTTTGTGTATGATTCTTCTGAAGGAGAACAGGATCTCTCTCGCCTTGTGTCAAGCAGGGAAGGAAAAGCACAGGACCCTGGCTTCCACAGAGTTGGTATTTGACTTTCAGTTTTCAGGCAGAGAGTGAATTCCATTGTGCAGTGTTACATAGCTTTTAGTTGGCTCTTCTGAAGCCCAGATGCTGACGGGCTTCTTCCGCTCAAGCCGTTAACAAGGCTGCTTAGCCCCCTGCTGGGTCAGCTGCTTCAGCAAAGCCTGTCCCAATGGCTTGCCATCCCCTCTCTGTGCGTCTTCATTGCCAGCACTATGCTGCTGAATAATGCATGCCTCTGGTTGACAGATGAAATGAAGAGATTTGTACGTGTTTTGTCTTAGTGATGAATTAATTAACTTGGTTTCTCCTTTTCTCCTCCAGTCACATTCCACATACCCTGTCACCTTCTCATTGAGCAGGGGCACACAAAGCTGTTGTGTAACGCCATGTACAATTGGTTCAAGCTCTCAAAAGCAGCTCAGCAAAGGTGGCTGGGGAAGAGGCTCTGTTTTTTTTACTTTGCAGGCAGGTGCCAGGTTGCTACAAGCCACTGAGCAAGTCACAGTGAAATGTGCGGGCTTGTCATGAGAACTGTCAGTGAGTAAGTCACTACAGCCGGTAGGTGGTAACTTTTGCAGGTCTTAGTCACTTCTCGCAAGTCCTGTCATTTATATTCGCTAAATGAGAGAATTTTCAAGGGTTCTTGCATCTTTAATTCCCTTTCTTGCTTTTTCAATGGGTGGGTGAGAGCTAGCACTTGTAAAAATGAGGGACTACTCATGGTGGATAGATGTGTCACACACTAATGCCATGAAGAGTTCCCAGACACACCTCTGACGGTATATCCCAATTCTGACCTGCTCCTCCTACCGTTCCAGTTCTGGATTCTTCATACATCTCTGACAATGCAACGCAATCCTGAACTGTGATATCCTCTGCTTCTATTTTAGACTTTCCAGACACATCCAGTTCTGACAGTAGAGGATGGGGGTGACCGTGTTATGCACCGATAGTGCTGTCTGTTTGCTGCTCCATCCCTTCCTGAGAAACTGCCAGTGTAGAGAGGGCTGGCACACCTTGCCCTTGTGCAGCATGAGTTTTCCATATCTTAGAAGCCAGGCTGTATCAGAGAAGTAGTGGGGCAGGAATAATACCTTCAGTGTTCATGTACAATGCTGGCTGTTTTCTATCTCCTCTCCTCTGTGCTGCTGGAGAGGCTGTGAGTGTGGTAGGCAGAGACAGATCCAGGAACCTTTATATCATGTGACTACTTGGAGCCTTTTTAGACAAGCGGGATTTCTCAAGCAGTTTAAACCTGCGGCTCTTGGACACCTCCGCCGGGGGGTGGGGGGGACTTTAAGTGCTCCTCTGTGAACCGGAACTTGCCCAGGCGCCATTAGAAACAGCAGTGTCGGGCAACTGCCAGGTTTTTTAAGACGTTGCATAGTAATACATTGATAATCGAGGTCTGTACTACGCCGCATCTCAAAACACCCAGGAGTTGTCCAGCACCACTGTTTCCGATGGCGCCCGGTTCATGGAGGAGCATCTAAAGCCCCCCCGCGGAGGTGCCCAAGAGCCGCAGGTTTAAACTGCGGGAGAAATCCCACTTGTCTAAAAAGGCCCATAGACCCCTGTGTTCTGTGTAGGGAGTAGGGGGCAGAGGGAGTGGGTTTTTCCATAGGGCAGTGTCTGAACCATTTGGGAACTCTTCAGGAGCAAACAGCAGGCAGAGCTTGCAGTGTGCCAGGAATGGATCCGTATGAGTGGCATGTTCTGCCTGCCCTGGTGGTGGAAGGACTACTGCTGTTCTTGTGGTTAGGAGTAGCGCAGAGCCATGACTAGGTAGGCACATGGCTTCATTCCCCACCATGCCTGTCATTAACCTCCTACAAGCCAATCATTACCTCCTACAGGCCAGTCTCTCAGCACACCACCTCCAGAAGGGGAAGGGACCAGTTAGGTTGCTCTGCCCCCAGAGGCTGATGGAACCTCAACGGTTCCAGGAGGCCCTGGGGGATTTAACCTTAGATCCTGACAGCTGCTCTGTTGATGAACTCATCCGTGCTTGGAACATCTTGCTCGGGGAGGCCATTGACAGGGTGGTTCTGAGGCGTCTCCTACCTCTGTCTCGTCACCGCAGGGCCCCTTGGTTTACTGAGGGGCTGCAGTGTATGAAGCAGGCAGGTAGGCGACTAGAGCGATGCTGGCGTCAGATTCACGCTGAATCCGACCGAGTTCTCCGAAAGGGCCCATTTGAGGTCTTATGTTGAGGCTGTGAGGACGGCAAATAAAGAGTTCTTTACCGCCCTCATAGCGTCTGCAAAGTCGTGTCCAGAGGAGCTGTTCCAGGTGGTGCAGGGGCTGGTCAATCCGGCCTCCCTCTGCCTGGACGGGACTTGTCCCAGGCCCGCTGTGAGGTGTTTGCCACCTACTTTGCAGACAGGATCGCTCGGATCCAGAGCAACTTCGACACTGGATTAGGGGCAGTGGAGGTGGAGTGTGAGGAAATGGAGGCCCCATCTGGTCCATCATCTTGGGATGAGTTTCAGGAAGTGACGCCAACTGATGCTGTGGATGTTCTGGGGTCTGTTAGAGCCACCAGTTGTGAACTAGATCCATGCCCATCCTGGTTGGTGAAAGCCTTCAGGGAGACACTGGGGATGGTGCTGGCAAGGGTAATCAACTTGTGTCTTCGGAAGAGGAGTTTACCTCCTGGTCTTGAGGCTGTTGTGCGCCCCCTGCTGAAGAAGCCATTTTTGGAAGTGGACGCACTCGCCAGTTACCGACCTGTCTCTAACCTTCCCTAAAAAGGGAAGGTTAGAGACAGGTCGGTAACTGGCGAGTGCGTCCACATCCAAAAATGGCTTCTTCCCTTTTTAGGGAAGGTTATTGAATGGGTGGTGGCACTGCAGCTGCAGGCTCACCTTGACAGCATTGGTTTCATTGAACCATTTCAATCGGGTTTCCACCCCGGCTATGGCACAGATACAGCGTTGGTGGCCTTGGTGGACGATCTCCACCAGAAGATGGACGCAGGACATTCAACACTTCTGGTACTGCTAGATCTCTCGGCCGCTTTTGATACAGTGGATCATGGGCTCTGCTGAGATGGTTGCGAGCCCTGGGGGCTCTGGACGGGACTGTCCTTGAATAGTTCCGGTCATTCCTCTCAGGGAGAAGCCAACGGGTTGTCCTGGGGGCTGAGTCTTCTAGCCCCCGGGCCCTGGATTGTGGTGGTCAGCGAGGTTCCATCTTGTCTCCACTATTGTTTAATGTATATATGCAGCCCTTGGGGGAGATCGTGAGAGGGTTTGGTGTGCGTTGCCACCAATATGCTGATGACACGCTTTACCTCTCTTTTTCAACCGACCCAGGTCCTGCCGTCTCGGTGCTGCCCCAATGTTTGGAGGCCGTGGCGGCTTGGTTACGGCAGAGCAGACTGAAGCTCAATCCTGATAAGATGGAGGTGATGGCAGTGGGCAGGGCGAGGGAAGTGTCGGCTCCCCTTGTAGAGGGGGGGTCTGCCCTCCCATAGCCTAGCAGGTTCGGAGTCTGGGGGTATTGTTGGACCCAGATTTCTGCCTAGATTGGCAGGTGGAGGTTGTGGCCAAGGCTGCCTTCCGCCGGCTGTATCTGGTGCGGAGGCTGTATTCATATATTTCCAGACCCGACCTGGCCACCCTCATCCATGCCTTCATTACCTCGAGGCTAGACTACTGCAACGCGCTCTACATGGGGCTTCCTTTGATGCTGGTTCGGAGGCTGGAGCTGGTGAAGAATGTGGCAGCTCGTCTCCTGACGGAGACGGGCCAACGGGATCACATCACCCCCGTGCTCCGCACGCTGCACTGGCTACCTATAGTGTACCGAGCCAGATTCAAGGTGTTGGTCTTGGCCTATAAAGCCCTACAAGGTCTTGGTCCCTCATACTTCAGGGACCGCCTCACCCTCTGCATCCGAGAGTGTCCCCTTCATCCCGCCGGGGGTGCCTTCCTGGAGGTCCCCCGTGTAAAGCGGAGGGCCACAATGGAGAGAGGGTGGTCTTGGTGGCTGGGCCATGAGTATGGAATTCTCTCCTGGAGGAAGCCCGTCTGGCCCCGAGTCTGTTGGCCTTCCGCCGGGCTTGTAAAACCTGGCTGTTCTCCCAGGCCTTTGGAGGGGGGGATGGGATAAAAAGTTTGAGGGGGTGGTTGTTTTAGGGAATTTTTAGATGTTTTAAATTGTGTGTTTTATTGTTATTTTATTCATTATTATTTTATATGTTGTAAGCCACCCCGAGATGCCATGGGCATGAGGGGGTGGCTAAGAAGTGCAAAAAAATAATAATATTTAAAAATAAAATAAAAAAATAATAACCTGTGGGGCCCAGGAAGTAGGGGTCTGAAGAAGATGAGGGAGGGAAGAAGAGTGGGGGAGGGAGAGTTAGGGGCCTATAACGTTTCAAGGGGAGGCAGAAGACCAGCATGAACGGAAGGTGTAGGCATAAGAGAAGAGTTGGGGGAGCCATAGGGGCTTGCTTCCTATGTTGGGAGGGGGCCCACACCACTATTTTGTGCAGTGCCCCAACTTCCTTGGAACTGGCAGGGGAAAACACTGTGCATGTGAAAGCCTGGGTTTGCACATTCATGGTGGAATAAATTTGGTCTCTAAATGCTTTGGGAGACACCCCACACCTCAAATGCAACAGCAACTATTACTTCTCCCTCTCTTTCTGCTCCCCCTCATGCCTTCAAACCTCAACTTCAACCCTCTTCCTCTTTAACAAATGATTAACACCAACTTGTAAAAAGCCAGGGTGCAACAGGGTGCTAGGTAGCCCCAGCAAGGGGTGCCTAGTAGAGGAGGACCACGCCACAGTTGGCGCTAATTGACACATAAGTGCCAACTCAAAGGAGGACACCACCTAAGAGAGTACAGGTGCTGGCCCCTGAAACCTGGGAGCCTAGGTGGCTAAATGGGGCCAACTTATTACACTCGGAGAACCTGAGGTTATGGAAGTCACGCCTTGTCCGGTTTTATGGGATCAATTTCAGTCGGTGACACCCACTGATGCCTCTTGTGAATTAGATCTGTGCCCGTCTAATTAAATCTTGCAAGGAGACAATGTGGCCATTGCTGGCAGGGGTGATTAATGCCTCCCTTCGGGAGGGCAGAGTGCCGGGCTGTCTCAAGGAGGCGGTGGTGCGGCCTCTGCTCAAGAAACCATTGCTTCGTGTTGACTCCCTTGCCAGCTATTGCTCTGTCTCTAACCTTCCCTTTTTAGGGAAGGTTATTGAGCGGGTGGTGGCTCAGCAGTTGCAGGGGCATCTTGACCGTGTCGGTTTTCTTGACCCCTCTCAGTCGGGATTTTGTCTGGGTTATGGCATGGAGACTGTGCTTGTGGCCTTGGTGGATGATCTGCACCAGAAGATGGACCGGGGTTGTTCGACCCTGTTGCTTCTTTTAGATCTGTCAGCTGCTTTTGATACGGTTGAGCACGAGATGTTGGTGGCGCGCCTGTGGGACTGTGCAGGGGTGGACGGGACTGTTCTTGAATGGTTCCGCTTATTCCTGACTGGGAGAACCCAGTGAGTGGTACTCGGGAAGTATTTTTCATCATACCAAGACCTCACGTGTGGTGTCCTTCAGCGTTCGGTGGTGTCCCCCTTCGTGTTCAACATATATATGCAGCCTCTCGGCGAGGTGATCGGGAGGTTTGGCGTACAGCACCACCAATATGCTGATGACATCCAGCTATACCTCTCTTTTTCAACAAACCCAGACCCTGCAGTCTCCGTGTTTACTTGGTGTCTGACGGCTGTTGGGGATTGGATGAGGGCTAACCGACTGAGGCTGAATCCCAACAAGACAGAGGTGATGCTGGTGGGTAAGGTGATGGAGTTAACAGCCCCCATCATTGATGGGGGTCTGTCCTCCATTGGTTCCCCAGGTGCGGAGACTCGGGGTACTCCTCGATGTGCAGCTCCGCCTCAATGCTCAGGTGGAGGCTGTGGCGAGGGATGCCTTTTGCCAACTACATCTGGTACGTCGGCTTAGGCCATATGTTTCGGACTCTGACCTGGCCACCATCATCCATGCTTTCATCACCTCAAGACTAGACTATGGTAATAACGCACTCTACATGGGACTACGCATGGTGACGGCCCGGAAGCTGCAGTTGGCGCAGAATGCAGCAGCCCGTCTTTTGGTGGGGCTGGGCCGCCTGGAGCACATTACACCAGTACTCAGTTCTCTGCATTGGCTGCCGATAGTCTTCTGAGCCCGATTCAGGGTGTTGGTTTTAACCTATAAAGCCCTAAACGGTCTGGGTCCTGTCTATCTATGGGACCGCCTCACTCCCCGGGTACCGGACTGGCCCCTGCAGTCATTGGGAAGATGCCCTTCTTGTGGTCCTCTGACCACAGGGGGTCACGGAGTTCTCGGTGGCCACACCGAGGCTGTGGAACTCCCTTCTGGTGGGGATGCATCTGGCCCGGACCTTCCCTCCTTTAGAAAAAGCTGTAAGACTTGGCTGTTCTGTCAGGCATTTGGCAGGGGAGATGGGTAGAGGGTGGGGGAGGAGAGGGAAGGGGGGGGGAGTGATATGTTTTTATAATTTTCTGGTTTTATAATTATTGCTCTTTGTTGTTGTAAGGCGCCCTGTGCTGCCTGTGGCAGGAGGGACGGGATATTAAATCTTTTTTTAAAATAAAATAAAATAAAACTAGACTGTGGTGTGGCTAGGCCAGCCTAAAGCCTGAAAGGTAGAACTGAGCCCTCAGCTTAGGAGGTCACTAGGGAAGCAGGAGCTAGGGAAGGCGCTGCCTCAAAAAGACTTATTTGTCTAGAGAACCCCAGGGAGAGGCAGGAGCCAGAAGGAGCTCTTCCTCACAACAGCTGAGTCAGCCTGCAGCCAGGAGCTGTCTGTGGGTGAGCCTGGCTTCAGGAGGGATTGTGTCTGGCCAGCCAGGAGGAATGGACTAGAAAGAACTTGCGAGTCTGGCCCGGAGGGATTGTGCCTTGCTAGGGTTGCCACCTATGCAAAGTTTTAAGGAACACTTATGAAACATACATGTTGCAAGGCCTTAGGCACCAATGCAGGCCCTACGACATGTATGTTTCATAAACGTTCCTTAAAACTTTGCATAGGTGGCAACCCTATGCCTAGCCATAGGGGCCTATGTTAAAGAGGCTCCCATATAATATGTATTTGTCACTATGGCAGAGGAAAGGTACAGGATTAAAGTAAAAAGTCCTGTGTAACAGGGCCAGAGTCTGGGGTAAGTATTTTTGGTATCCACACCCTAGTAACCCAGGCCCACATGGGATCTTCATCTCAGTGTTCTTTATAATAAAGTGAGTTCAGACCATCACCCATGGTTCACTTACAAGCACAGTCTGTACCATACCGAGGTCTTGGGGTGCTTCTCCACATAGGCCCTTTTGGCTAGGCCCAGTCCTGCCCCCAGCCAGACCCGACAGTCCTATGGACTGCTTTTCCCCAATGCCTATCTCCAGCCTGCACAACATGAAGACTCATCCTGACAGGGTGTGTACTTCAGTATTTTAACCACATGCTGCCAAGAATCATTAATACATTCAAAGGTCCTGGCACTTCTAGGTAGGTGAATATACCTGTACACAGTAAAAGCAAAAATAGGCTTGCCCCTGCCTGCACCCCACTTCACAGTCCTGCAGCTATAAGGGTTCAGCATTCCACTTATCCAGATCAAGAAACAATACATCCCCATAAACTTGGGGCTGGGGAAAACAAACCAATTCCACTTATCCAGAAATTCAGGTTATACAAGTTCTACCTATATACAAGTCCAGTCCTATGGACTGTTGTTGGGTCTGGCGTATGGGGGTGGGGACTGTGCCTAGCCAGAAAGGCCTATATGGAAAAGCACACCAAGACTTCTCTATGGTATGGAGTGTGATGGTGTGACCTGTGGGTGATGGTCTGAACTCACTGTATAATAAAAGACACTGAGATGAAGATCCTGTGTGGATCCTGAAAATACTTACCCCAGACTCTGTCCCTGTTATACAGGGCTTTTTACTTTAATCCTGTTCCTTTCCTCTGACATTGTGACATCCCAATATCCAGCCAGAGTAATGTTATGATTGTCTCCATGCTGGGATATCCTAAGCACTGTGTATTTTGGGCTTCGCTGGAGGAAGAGTTGGTCTTTCAGGGAGTCATCTCTTCCAGGGACGCACAACCATAGCAGAGTAGAATACAGTGGTAGAACTTAGGTAGAACTTGTATAACCAAAAAGTACCAGGATCTTTGAGTGTATTAATGATTCTTGGCAGCATGTGGTTAAAATACTGAAGTACATACCCTGTCAGGATGAGTCTTCATGTTGTGCAGGCTGGAAATGGGCATTGGGGAACATCAGTTCTCTCCATCTCCAGCTGTCTAGACGTGTGGACTCTCAGTGATAGCCAGGCAGAGTCACACACGTGTGTGTGTGTGTGTGTGTTTTTATATCCTGTGAGTTCTGACTCTGGGAGTCTCAGATGGGCCACACAGATGGAGTGAGCACAATGTTTCCCTGTCTGCAGCCCACCCAAGCCTCTGAGAGTCAAAATTGACAGGATTACACACACACTCCTGCACCACGCAGAGCTCTGCTCTGCTGTCTACTCTGACTCTCTGTTTCTAAGGGGAGGAAGGGGGATTGGAAATGGAGAAACCTGGTGCTAACTTAATCTAAGAATAAGTTTTCTCCATCTCCAGGTCCATTTCCTTAAGGTCTACTTAAGTAGAATTTCTGATAAGGCAAACCTTTTTATATGGCTGAAGAAATTCAACTTAAGCAAACTCCACTGTAATTTTCCTGTGGGGGTGGTGGAAGACCCATTATTTGAGTCATTGAATAGAGGATTGATCTGAGAACTGGGGTAGAGATTTGCATGGAATGCAAAAATGCCTCCCACATGCATTCTATTCCATCTTGTCCATTCAATTGCCATGCCCACCAACTTCCACAGTAAAAGCAAAAATAGGCTTGCCCCTGCCTGCACCCCACTTCACAGTCCTGCAACACTGTGGGAGCAAGTCAGCCCTACTTGCATCATTTCAGGGTTTTCAGGGCAGGACTTTCACTCACTGTTCAGCAGGGAGCTAGCAAGCCCTGCCTGCCATGAAGTGCTGGGGTTAAGAGGAGCTGACTTGTGACTACTTACTCAGCCCTCCCATCCATAGGAGGGGACATATTTCCTACCCCTACGGGGGTTGGGGGACAGGACCCACCTACAGCAGGTCCCACTGCAGGGTTCTTTGCTGGGGATTCTACTGTCTAGAACAACTATCCCATAGCAGGTAGGGAAATTGGGTAGCAACTACTATGTCTTTGTCTAGTTCTGCCATCTGTGATTTTAAGGAAACTTGCTTTTTGCTTAAATGTCTCGGGTAACAGCCCTGAACTGGCAGAGAGATGGACTAAAAATCTAAGTGACCTTTTTCATCACTTGCTGCTATGATTCTAGGGACCTCTCCTGACTATTGAAGCCCTCTTTTACCAGGGACAAGTGATGATGGCCTTGAATTTTCAAGTGTAGTTTTTTACTCACTCAGGCTGTGAGTGAAATGAATGTGTATCCACACATCCCTCCTCTAGAGGGAAAATCCAACCTTGAGCACAGCCTGTTGAGGGTGTGGTCGTGCTGTGTGCAAAGGGTTTGCAGGGTTGTCAACTCTATGCCGAACAACCCTTTTCACACCACTTCCCCCACTTAGGGAGGGCTGTGTGAATGTGCCCTTGGTAGTTTTGCCTCATTGGGTGTGACCTTGAACAAGTAATTTGCCTTTTCTGTGCCTCAGTTTCTTCATTTGAAAAATAGAGGTAAGAATCTTGCCTCCCCTTGGGCCTCTGACTCTCTTCTCCTTAATGTGCACTCAGATCCTTGGCAGGAAGAAATATAGAATCCCCAAAACTTATTATTATGCTTGTGTTTTGGTGGATGTTGAAGCCACCCAAACAGGAGTTGTGTTGAGCGTTGCTCAAGGAGGAGCCTAGACGCTTTTCAATTCTGCACACGAATCCTAGTAGCATTTTCCATCTTGGTTCTGAAGTTTGAATGGGGTCTAGTGACAATTGGCACCTTTGTTGTTTTCAAAGGAGTGGAGCGAGTGTTTTCCAAGGGAACACTGGCTGCTCAGAATTCCAAACAGGCACTAGGAATGTGGGTCTGTAATTCACCATGGCCCCCTTGCCGTTCACTCAAATTACTTCTTCCTTTCTTTGTGTGTGCACGCGCTTTGTTTTTGCACATTAAAACATAACTGTGTATACCCCTGAGTGACTTTCCCCCAAACTATGAATTTAAAGTACTTCCGACACTGTCTTTTAGAATTTGAATATAATTATATGCTTTGGGTGTAAATTGTGGTTTTTGCTACATAAGAAACTAATGGAAATGATCTGCCTGTTCCTGTAGTTTATAGATTATACGCCTTAGATCTGGGGATATATATTTAGGCTGCTTTTCTGTATGGTACATTAAAATGAAAATGAACTTGGTGTGAGCTGCAGTGGTTGCTAAGCATGAATAGCTGGTTGATGGAGGACAATATTCTTTGAGGAGTGTAATTCTTTGAGGAATTCTTTGAGGGTGTAAATAAGCATGTGGACAAGGGAGACCCAGTAGATATAGTGTACCTGGATTTCCAGAAAGCATTTGATAAGGTCCCACATAAAAGACTCTAGAGAAAATTAAAAAGACATGAGATAGGAGGCAGTGTCTTACTATGGATTGGTAACTTGTTCAAGGATAGGAAGCAAAGAGTAGGACTGAATGCTCAGTTTTTACAATGGAGAGATGTAAAAAAGTAGTGTGCCCCAGGGATCTGTATTAGAACCGGTGCTGTTTAATGTATTAATTAATTATTTGGAAAGGGGCATTAAAAATGAGGTGATCAAATTTGCAGATGACACAAAGTTATTCAAGGTAGTTAAAACCTGAGCAGACAATGAAGAATTGCAACAGGGTCTTCTTATGAGACTGAGTGCCTGGGCATCTATTATTATTATTATTATTATTATTATTATTAACAAACATTTATATAGCGCCAGCAGTGTACCTGGCACTTTACAAAGTAATAAAATAGACACGGTCCCTGCCCCTAGGGCTTACAATCTAAACGGCAGATGAGATTTTAATGTGGACATGTGCAAAGCGCACATAGGGAAAAATAATCCAAACTATGAGTACACAATGCTAGGTACTAAGCTAGGAGTTACCACTCAGGAAAAGGATCTGGGAGTGATTTTGGACAATACACTGAAATCCTCAGCCCAGTGTGCAGCAGCAGTCAAGAAAGCAAACAGAATGTTAGGAATTATTCGCAAAGAGATAGAGAATAAAACTGAGGATGTCATAATGTCTCTATACAAATTGTGTTGTGACCACACCTGTTGTGTGCTATCGTGTGCAGTTCAGGTCGCCCCATCTCAAAAAAGATATAGCTGAACTAGAAAATGTACAGAGAAGGACAACTAGAATGATAAAGGGTATGGAACGGCTTCCGTATGAAGAGAGGCTTGACAAGCTGGGTCTCTTCAGCTTAGAAAAGACTGAGAGGGGACATGATAGAGGTTTATAAAATCTTGAGTGGTGTGGAACGAGTAGATAGGGAATGGTTATTTACCCTC
Source organism: Sphenodon punctatus (assembly GCA_003113815.1). NCBI lineage: Eukaryota > Metazoa > Chordata > Lepidosauria > Sphenodontia > Sphenodontidae > Sphenodon > Sphenodon punctatus. The sequence goes on along the minus strand of QEPC01001665.1, from coordinate 1,236,719 downwards.
TCAAATAGTAGTAGAACTAGGGGACACTCCATGAAACTAGCTGCCGGCAGATTTAAAAAAAATAAAAGGAAGTACTTTTTCACTCAACACATAATTAACTTATGGAATTTGTTGCCAGAGGATATTGTCAAGGTCAGTAGTATAGCTGGGTTTAAAAAAGGACTTGATAAGTTCTTGGAGAGTAGGTCCATGAATGGCTATTTACCAAGTAGCTTACGGGATGAACGTCTTACTGTTGGGAGCTGGGAGCGAACAACAGGGAATGAATTGCCCATTGTGACTGTTGGTTCTTCTCCCATGCGATCGAGATTGGCCACTGTCGGAGGACAGGATGCTGGGCTCAATGGACCATTGGTCTGACTCAGTATGGCACTACTTATGTTCTTATGTTCTTAAATATTAAATCAAACTAGCATTAAACTAGCATTAACATCTCTTTCATTCACACCTTTTGTCACTTGACTTTCCTGCTAGTGGAGATAGGTTGGGTAAAAGGGACTTGGCAGCACAGGAGCCTGCTCATCTGCAGATGCTGAGCAGCACAGAGCAGGTGAGTCTGAAGGATGCAAGTGGTAGCTGAGCAAACCAAATATCCTCACACATTTTGAAAATAGCACAATGAAGAGCAAGGCTAGCTTCTTATTTTATCCATTGCACATGAAAGGAAAGGTGACAGATAGACCCTTCCTCAGAACAGCACAGCCTGAGCATCTGGAGGGCATAATCCCCTGTCCCCCCCCCCCCACACACACACATTGGTGGAAATCAATCCTGCTCTAGAGGGACTGCTTCTGGGGCCAAGAATGAATTTGTGCTCTCAATCACTTTGTTCCTAAACATCATTTTCAACTTGAGGAATGCTACATTTGGTGTCTCTGCCAACATGATGCACAGGCCTCCTGTACCAGGGAGGTCAGGCAACCTGTAGCAATCCTGACCAACTGGGACCTTGAGCCTGTGGGTTGCTGCTGATTTTTTTAGATTCTGTTTTTGATGATGATTGGTTCATTAAACTAAGTTAATGAAAGGAGTACTAGAGTTCTGCATACCAGATCCAGCCCCATGGGACCTCATGGCCCCTGCCCTGCAGAGCACGACTGGACTTGAATCGAGCTCAGGCCTGATTTGTGAGCCTGTGCAGGGTTCTAACTAGTGTCACTGGAAGCCGTTGAGTTTCATGCTGCTGTCTGATTGTTGAGCTGTAGGTTGGCACCTCCTCACACAGGGTGCCAACAGATGTAATGCCAGCTGCGTAAAATTCTGTCCCATAGCTGACATGATGTTTCTAGCAACCTGTTGTCCAGATGTTCTAGTTATGAGGAGCTGCCACCCAGGAGCTGGTATGATAGGAAGTTGATGGTCCAGGGACTTGTTGCCACTCTGATGCTCCTAGGGAGCGCTTCACCCAATCGGAGTCGGCAGACTGTGCTGAAGCATAGAGGAGCAGAGCTGTTGTCAAGCTCTGCAAGGGCCCACCCAGACCCTCTTTGCCCCACCTGAGCCTGCGGAGCTCTGACAGACTAAAGCACAGTGAAGCAAGCATCCTGCAAGCTTTGGTGGAGTCATAGCAGAGGGTGAGAGAGAGAGAGAGACAGAGAGAGAGAGAGAGAGACAGACAGAGACAGAGAGACACCCTGTCTGTCTGTCTGGCAGGGTGAAGCACAGGTAAACAGGGATCTTGTGGAGCTCTGAAAGGCCCCAGCAGAGCCTCGGCATGAGGAGAGAGTCTGGCAGGGTAAAATGGGGCTATGGAGAATGAGACTCTTGCAGAGCTCCACTTCAATCCAGTAGGATGTTACCAGACATAACAGCCACTGCATGCAATATGCTACTAAAAGACTACTAAACAGCTACTAAAGACTAACTGCTCATTGCTCGGCAGCACACAGATCATTGGTAAACTCTGTAGGGAAAGACCAGACAGAGACTTGTGTTACTGTTGGCAAGAAGGCTCGAAGCATTACTTGCTTTGTAAGTCTAGAAAGCTGGTTTCTTTAAGGATATTTAAATCTGCAAATATGTTTTTGGCTCCATCTTTTTCTTACATAATGGGTGAAAATAATTCGTTAAAAATAAATAAATAAAATTAGTCTTACAGCCAGACTTATCTCAACTAGAAAGTAAATGGCATCTTTCTTTAAAATTTTATTTTTTTAAAAAAATTATTGTTTCACGTTTGTAACTGCTGCTCTGTGTCTTGCTTACATCCATGATTGGACACAGAAGCTCTGAGGTAGTATGCGATAAGACAATGGTCATCGCATTTCAAGCCTCAAGCTTGAGACTCATCCAGGAGAACCTGTTTCAACAAGATTTCTGACATTCAAAAACTTTTAAGTGCTTATTTGAGTAAACCCTCCCATTGTCTTGTGCTTCACCGTTTGTTAATTCCCTAGAATTAATGACCACCGGAAAACATGAATTAATTCTCTAAGGATTTATCTGAGATTTATTTATTTATTTATATGCCACCCTTCCCAGTGGCTCAGGGCAGCTTACAATACATAAAAACATTTTAAATTAAAAAAACAGAAACCCCCCACAAAGCTACCCAATGCCACCTTTCCACCCAGTCCTCTCTCACACTCATACCCCCAAACCACACATCACCTCACCCTCATCCCTGCCTGCCAAATGCCTTTTAAAATAAAAAAGTCTTACACCACTTCCAGACGACACTCAGACCAAGACTCAAGCGAGCCTCCAGGGGAAGGGAGTCCCAAAGGATTGGGGCACAACAGTGAGCGCCCCCTGCAAGCCCTTGGTGTATGAGCAAAGCTGACAGACACTACCCACAGGGAGGCACTCCTGGCCAATTTCAGGGGCCACAAAGAGGCATGGAAGTACAAGCAGTCTTTCAGATATGTGGGGCCCCGACTGTTTAGGGCATTAAAGGTCAGAACTACCACCTTGAATTGTGCCCAGAGAGAGAAAGGGAGCCACTGCGGTTTTCAGAGCACCAGTGTAATGTGCTCCCAGTGACTCGTCCCCGAAAAGGAGATGAGCTGCTGCATTTTGCACCAGCTGCAGCTTCCGAATAGTCATCAAGGGCAGTCGCAGGTAGAGTACGTTGCAGTAGTTTAGCCTTGAGCGTTGAAAGCATGGATGATGGTGGCCAGATTGGAATCAGAAAGAAAAGGCCACAGCCTCCTCACCAGATGGAGTTGGTGAAAAGTGCTCCTGGCCAACGCTGCAACCTGACAATCCAGGCAGGGCCGGCCTTACCGTAGGGCGGACTGTAGCTACCATCCCAGGTTCCACTCCCCGGAGGTGGGCCCTTAGCCACACTGCCTGCCTACCCTCTGCCTCTGACTCTGCTGCACCTGCAGCCTGGTGCCATAGTCTGGGATTTCTTTGGCTGCCGCTAAGCTGGCCACTGCCACTGAGCCTGAGGCTGGCTCAGATCCAGCGGCTCAGACAGGCTCACCCCACCCCCTCTACAGCACCCCACTGCCATGGCAACAGCAGCAGGCCGGCAGCTTAGGGGGTGCATCCAATTCAGTCAGTTCACTGGCTGACACTGACCAGTTCAGTAGGGCCCCTCCTCCACAGGAACTAATTGGCTAGCTTGACCGGAGGGAGGGGTCCTCCCTTCAAACTAGCCAATTAGCTGCTGTGGAGGAGAGGCCCTTCTGAACTGGTCAGTGAGGGGGGCGGCTTCACTTCGCCACCTGGCCCACCCCAGCACAGCCCTGCTGCGATGGCTGTGCTGACTGCTTTCGGTGGCCGGCCCCACGTGATGTGGCGCGTGTGCAGTGCCACACACTCACACCTGTCAAAATGCTCTGAGACTGGAGGGGTTCCTGGGGGCCTGGGGCTGCTGCCTTGCCCTGCTTGTCACTGGCCCATCCATGAGAAGGTCATCGCACAATGCGAGGAGGAGGAGGTGCCGCTGAGGCAGAGGGAGTTGGAGAGGCTGCTGCAGCCTCAGCCAGGTGCTGGAAACAGACTGAGCTTAGTGAATTGAGGGGGCTCTCTCCTCCCTGCTGGGCTTTTTTTGGGGGGGGAGGGATTGGGGGAAGGGGCTGGAGGTGGCTGGGACTGGAGGGGACCTGATGGGAGGTTGAGGGAAGGTAGGTTGTTGGCTGGGAGCCATAATCGGGATGGTGGTGGTAGGAGTTTGAGAGATGGAGCTGCTGGCCATCTGGGGAATTTGAAGGGAAGGGACTGCTGCTGGGACCATCTGGGGAGCAGAGGGAGTTTGGCCATGGGGAGGTTTGGGGAAGGAGCTGGGCTCCAGCTGCATCTATGTTTGAATTTTGAACTTTGCGTGTGGGGTACGGCGGAGCGTAAGGGGTATGCTCAAGAGAAGGAGGGTTCAGATCTTGGATTTGTCCCTCTCCTAGTGTGCATGTCCTTAGTCGTCTCACTTCCCTTAAGCTTGTTTTTTCAGTGCTTGAGATTCAGGCCCATGTAGGAACTGGAAAGGCGCCACGTAAAATTTTGCTGATGGTTGCGTTTGGCTTGGAGCCTGAGGTTCCTCACCCCACTTTCATGGAATGTTCTGTCTGTGGCCATGCTGGTGGTGTTTGATCTGCGTTTGGCCCAGGACCTGAGTTTCCTCACCCCCGCTTTCATGGGGGGTGTGTGCTCTGGCCGTGCGGGGGGCCGGGGAAGGGTTGATCTGATGTTTGACTGGATGGAACTATGTTTGAATTGAACTTCTGCGTTGGGGTGTGTGTAAGGGATATGCTCGAGAGAAGGAGGGTCCGGGCCGCCATGGATATGTCCCTATCCTTTAAAAAATAAATAAAAAAAATTGTCCCTGGTTCTCCGACAGGAGGGTGCAGGAGCATTGAAGCTGGGAGTGTTTTGGTTGAATTTTAACTGTTAGGCCTGTGTGGAGTGTTGGCCTTTACGGATATGAGGGAGTGGAGTCTGATGTTGAGGGCATGGAAGGTCTGTGGCATGACTTCTTCTGGGGAGTGTTTTCTGGAAAACAAAGTTCACTCACTCCAGACTGTTTTGTTTTAAATAAGAGTTGTTGTCCTTTTACCATATCTGTGTCCTGCGCTTCCTTTAATCTAAAACAGATTTAAATGTTCTTTGGTGCACATTGTACTGCCTGGTTAAAAATAACTTGTGTGACAATTCACTGTAATCGTTAGAGTGAAGTGGGCAGGGCTGAGGGGCCCCCACATTTTGTCTTTGCCCTGGGCCCCGCAATTTCTAATGCTGGCCCTGAATCCAGGCACAGCAAGGGGTCCAGAAGCACTCTAAGGCTGTGAACCTGATCAACCAGAGGGGGCTGGACTTCGTCAGTAACTGGAGTCCTAATCCCCCCCAGGTCACAAGACTGGCCAACCATCATCACCTCAGTCTTGCCTGGATTCAGCTTCAATCGGCACATCCTCACCCAGTCCCCAACAGCCGCCAGACACTGGGTGAACACTGAGACTGCAGGGCCTGGGTCAGATGTAAAATTGAGGTAGAGCTGGGTGTCATCAGCATACCAATGACACTTCACCCCAAACCTCCAAATGACCTTGCCCAGCTGCCTCATATACACATCGAACAGGAGGGAAGACAGGGTAGGTCTCGAGAGGATGACGAGCAATCTCCCATCACCACTCTTTGGGACCTTCCCAACAGGAAGGAGTGGAACCACTGAAGAGCGGTCCCATGCACCCCTGCCAGTTCCTGCAGGTGGGTCAACAACACCTCATGATCAACAGTATCAAAGGCCACTGACAGATCTTACAAGATTAACAGAGTACAATTTCCGCTGTCAGTCTCCAGGCACAGGTAATGGACCAAGACCACAAGAGCAGTATTCGTGCCATACCCAGGGTGAAAGCCTGACTGAACAGGTCCAGGAATCAGATGGCATCAAGATGGGCCTGGAGCTGTTAGGCAACCACCTATTAAATAATGTTCCCTAAAAAGGGAAGGTTAGAGAGAGACTGATAGCTGGCCAGGGAATCAGTGTGTAAAGATGGTTTCTTGAGCAGGGCCGAACAATTGCAGTTCTAAGGGCGCGTGACACCCTACCCTCCCAAAGGGAGACATTGATAACTCCCGCCAGCAATGACCCCAGTGTCTCCCGGCTGGCTTTCACCTGCCAGGACGGGCAAGAGTCTAATTCACAGCTAGTTGCTCTCAATGCCCCAAGCACCTCCCCCACATTGGTGGGTGATACCGACTGAAACTGATTCAAATAAACAGGACAAGACTAGACTTCCATAGCCCCTAACCAAACTCTGATTCTGCAGATAAAATGGCAGCACCCAAGTCATGGTGAATACGAGCAATTTTGTCTGCAAAGCAATTAATGAAAATGTCACAGTGGGCATGAGATGACACCAATTCCAGGCAGAGGCAGACTGGATTAAGCAGACGCCTCACCACTCAGAACAGCTACGCTGGATGAGACTTTGGAGACGCTATGATTTCACTTTATACTCTGTTTTTGACACTTCTTCCTCTTTCCTGGCATATTGTGGACATTTGGAGCCTTGGAAGATGAAGCAAGGCAGGATAACAGCTGAAGAACTGACTCCTTTTTTTCTTTTGCCTCTAAAATAGGATAGGATAAGTTTATTATGGCGTTGACTTTCGCCATAGCCAAAAACACAAGTGTAAGTACATATACATAAAATGATAAATTACAAAAATTATAATAAAAACAAGGTTAAATAATCCAGGTCCATTAAATAAGGACAAAGTTAATTAATCCAAAGCCATTAGCCTGTACAGATATACAATACGCAATACCGATCCCCAACCGAGGAGCTGGAGAACAGAAAACGTAGCTAGTAATACCTCTATCAACGATGGCAGTCCTTGCAAGCCTCTTAAAATATGCCAGCTATGGTGAGTCAAATATGTTTTCTCTCAGGCTTGGTGATTTCTACCATGTTTTATGGTGCTCCTGGTCCTGTGCCGTGATGAGTGTGTAAATGGCCTGCTGTGGAGTAGCCCTAATGGGGTAGCAATTAAAACCAGTCCCTCCCCTCTAGTGCTGTAGGTCTTTCCTAGTACTAGAAATAGTCTTAGGTGAGGATGGCCTTCATGCAGCCTTCATCTGCCTCCTTAACCACTTTCAGGGACTCCAAAGGGGAATATCTACCAAGTAACAAGGACTGTAGCTGCTCCTAGTTGCCATAGCCTTCCTCCTCTGAGTGTAGTCCAACACATTTCCATCAGGCTAGTTTTGCAAAGATATTGATGGCTTTGAACGCCTTTTCACTTTTGATTAGCTCACCACTGAGTCTGCTCTCCTTCCTGTGCTCTCATGCATTCAGAGGCAGTTCATTAGAGGCCAGGAAAAGGCAAAGAAATTAATTTTCCTTGAGAGATGCATTCAGCACTTTGGAAGGGGAAGAAGAAGTAGAGAAGAGGTTTATTATTATTATTTTATTATATTTTTGCGGTGTGCTTGTGTGGGACTTTGTGAAGAAGAATTTCCTGTGTCCAGCAAGCATTAATTTAACCCTTGATCTTTTTATGCGAGATCTTCCGTTCTTTAGGTATGTAACACCTCTATTTGGCTGTGGTGGTAGTGGTGGTGCCCTGGGGAAAGGGCAGATATTGCACAAGTTTAGGGAAACTGAACAGGTATTGAGAGCCAAAGATTTGGGGGCAAATTCTGCTTGTGTTGGGGGAAAAAGGGGAATGAAGAAATCCATAAAAACACAACATAGATCCTGTTAATTCCCATTTCAATCATATTGAATCCAAATGAGATTTTAAAAATAAATACATTAAAAATGTCCCTTTTAAAAAAGGGAAATAATTGCCATTTTTGGACTAACTGTAATTAGGATTCTGCCACAGTATATTGGAAGAATCTAGTGTATTTAAGTTCAGTATTATGGCATCTTATAACATCTTTGTACTGTGACATTAATCCCTATGGGGAAGAAGGTGTTTCTCCAAAGGAATCAGTTCTCAGAAAAGCCCCGAGATCCCATCTCCAGAGCATGGAGCAAAGGGAGAAACTGTGTTCACTAGATTTTATGGTTAAAACCCAGCATTCAAGGGTGTAGCTAGCTATCATAAGGACAGGAGGGACATTTGTCCTGGGGCCCAAGCTGGGGTGGGTGGGGGAGAAATCCTGTCTTGTTGCATCATGGCTGGGTGGAGACTGAGGCCATTTTCAGACATGCCCACTGCCCCCCTACAAATTTGGGCGGCGGGGTGTGGGGGGGTGCGCAGCCCGAATATGCGCAGGGATCGACCAGTCTGAAAGCCCCCCACACCCCTTGCACGGCTTTGCCGGCAGAGACGCACGGGGATGCAGAGCTTGATTTCCTGCAAAGCTGCACATGTATGTATGGGGGGCGGGGGCATGTCTGAAAGTGGCCTGAGCTGAGCGGAAGTGCCTGCAGTGCCTGTGTGTGGGACTCACTCAGCTGGCAGCACAGGATGAAGCAGGCACAGGACAAAACAAGCATAGGCAGCGGCAGCACAAGGCAGACAGCGCAGCACAGTCTCCAGGGCTCAAGTGCAGCAAGCAGAGGGAGGAAGGGAGAGGTGCTGGGAGGAGGAAGGAGGGTGGGTAGGACAGGGGAGGAGGGGGCGGGAGTCAATTTCTCACACTGGAGCCCATTCCAACCTAGCTACGCTCTTGGCAATATTATCCTCTTTCAGACACTTCTATCATTTTGTCGGCGCACCCCAATGAGACACGGAGACATATGTTGGTTAATTGCTGGCCGCATTCTTTATTCAAATTCTCAAGAGGCCGGTGGGAAATTGCCCTGCAATTCTGGGTCCAGTATGCTTAGCTAATAACAATAACCTTATTAACTTGGTCACTGGCGTGGATGTGCCCTCCAGCGTCAGTGCCGTTCTCAATAAGCTATCCCCAACGACAACACCAGGTTCTGGCCGAAATGGGGGAACAAGCCCAACTCTGGGCGTGAGCCAGGAGGTAAGCGGTTTCCGCCCGGCGGACAGCGCATGTCCTTTCCGGGCCTCAAACGCACCCCTCCTGGGGTCATGACCCCAGCACGTGCTGCGCCCCGCCTCGTGCTGGGTCTCATTTCCCCATCTCTTAAGGAGATGTCTCATTCTATACTACCTAATTCCTATTTAACCTACAATTGCATACTGGACCCCTGCAGAATGCGACAATATTTTAACTTAATTCAACTTATGCCAATTGTTTCCATGAATGATCCTTATTCCACCTACTTATTCGTATATTTAAATTCCAAATTATTGATACATTGCTAGTTAGATTATAATATGCCAATCATTTCAAATTAACCTATTCAAGCCTACTCTACACTGCTCGGAGGCGAAACAAGCGATCCTAAATCAGGCTAATCGCCAAAATTCCTCCTTGGCCCCTCTACCGGCGACCGGTCCTTAGACCGCAGTATAAGAGGTGAGGTGGGTGGGGCTGACTTGCTCTGGTCTCGCCGCCGAATGAATCCCGCTCAGCGGGTAGCACGTGAACCGCCCCGCCTACAAGGGGCGGGTTCACGTCGGGGCTACGTGCTTCTCCCGCACGCCCCTCTGCCTCTCTGCCCAGCAACAGGGCTTTCCTGCCCAGCAACAGGGCTCTCGCAGTTCAAACCACCCCAGTGGTCACATTTGGTACGGCTCTCCTCCGTGCCTCAAATCCCCCGGAGGGGGGGGGCTATACAAATACCCCGTCGCCGCCATTACAGCGGCGAAGGGGACTTGTCGGCGCACCCCAATGAGACACGGAGACATATGTTGGTTAATTGCTGGCCGCATTCTTTATTCAAATTCTCAAGAGGCCGGTGGGAAATTGCCCTGCAATTCTGGGTCCAGTATGCTTAGCTAATAACAATAACCTTATTAACTTGGTCACTGGCGTGGATGTGCCCTCCAGCGTCAGTGCCGTTCTCAATAAGCTATCCCCAACGACAACACCAGGTTCTGGCCGAAATGGGGGAACAAGCCCAACTCTGGGCGTGAGCCAGGAGGTAAGCGGTTTCCGCCCGGCGGACAGCGCATGTCCTTTCCGGGCCTCAAACGCACCCCTCCTGAGGTCATGACCCCAGCACGTGCTGCGCCCCGCCTCGTGCTGGGTCTCATTTCCCCATCTCTTAAGGAGATGTCTCATTCTATACTACCTAATTCCTATTTAACCTACAATTGCATACTGGACCCCTGCCACTAAGGGGGGATACAACCGTCATTCCCCCGCCTCCCACATGCCTCTTAATTCAATCCATCCAAGTGTTGGGCTAACGCCCGAAGATAAATGTCATTTCCTAGCTCGGATAAATGTACACCATCCTCTCGGAACAATTCCTCTCTTTGTCGGACTATGCCATTATGTTTAATAATTGTACCCCCAATCTCCTGTACCCATTTCCCTATTTCCCTACTCACATTTCGCCTGGCTCGATCGACTTTCCCAGGTTTAACTGCTCCCCTCCACTGGATCCTTGGCAATAAACTTGACCATACAATAAGAACCCCTTGGAACCATCGCTTAATTGTAAGTAAATCCTCCTTGACCCTTATTAGTAAATTAATCCCTTTTCGTAAAGGGAGGTCATTTTCCCCAAGATGTATTACTAATACGTGGGGCCTAGGATTATTCCTCATTGCCCCTAAGGTTTTTAACAACTGTGTCCACAACATGCCCCTTTTTCCTATCCATCTAATCAAATATCTGTCCTGAATACCCAATTGGGACCCCCATTGGCTTGAACAGGCCGCTCTCTCGGCCCAGTGCACAATGCTGTGCCCAATAATCCATACCACCCTTCTTGCTTTTCTGTAACTTGCAGGCCCTAGGAAAGAGAGAAAAGTTTATTACTGACTCTGATATGGACGTATGTATTTTTTGTAGGCCTTTGATTTCCATCTACCTATTGACTTAATTGCATAAACAGGTAGGCCTGCGGCCGCTGCCGTAGTGGCCGCCCCTATTCTAAATGAATGGGATCCGAATTCCTGAGGCTGCAAGCCTGCCTTGCGCAGCGCAATTTTCAGCACTGCGTTGAATTGGAAGCATGTCAATGCCACTCCCGTCTGGTGTACAAACAAATCCCTCATAACTGGTGGGCGAATGATGCAGTACCTCCTCAGCTGCTCTACAGGGCATATACGTTTGTCCGCACACCTGTATAATTGTATCTTTGTTCCCATCTTTCTCTGGTCAGTTTTTGATTGCCTGAGATGCAGTTCAATGCCACGGTCATTCCAATTGAGGTCCTGCCACGCCAGAGCGCGACCGGAAGGGTCCTTACGTGATGCGGGTACTACCTCACTGATCCGGAACCCCCCGAAATATGTCACCAAATAAACCGTGGTAAACAGCTGTGTTTCGAATGTATCCGTACAGACTGAGGGGAGAAGGCCCATAAGCCTCGTCAACACAGGTGTGGTTATTGGGGATCTGGTCAGTGTGGTGGTAACGGATGACCTTGCCCAGCTCTCAAACATTCGCTTGAGGAAAAATCCCTTGTCCGGGGAAGGAAATCCGTTTACACGGTTCATAAAAACTAATGCAGCTACCTTACCTTTAATTGTACCGACTGCTAGACCTTTTTCATGTAATGTGATAACGAATTGAATTACCTCTTGTTCTATTATGGGTAGATGAGTTCCCATTCCCTGACGTGCTCTAAATTCCTGGAACTCCCTGTAGGCCCTCCTATATGCAGACTGTGTTCTGGGGGCAAGTGATCCCTGAATGATGTTTTGCATCTTTACTTCCCAATGTTCCATGTGCCCGGTGGGAGCGGGTCTGCACACTCCTGAGCCCCTGGCGCCAATTCCCGGAATCGGTTCATCTGAAACCGAGAAAGGGCGTCGGCTATGCCGTTGTCAATCCCGGGCACATGGCGAGCCGAGAAGAGTATGTTATCAACCAGACACATCCTCACAAATTCACGAACAAGGTTCATTACCCGTGGCGAACGGGATGACAGGGTATTAACCACATGTACGACTGCCATGTTGTCACACCAGAACCTCACAGTTCGATTTCTGAAGTGTCGTGTCCAGATTTTTACAGCCAATACAATTGGAAAAAATTCCAAAAAAGTCAGGTCCCTGGTAATTCCCAACTCATGCCATTCCTGGGGCCATGGTGCGGCACACCAATGTGTTTGAAAGTAAATCCCAAAACCCGCACCCCCTGCTGCGTCTGAGTGCACTTGTAAATCAGCTCTCAGTATCAACTGCTCTCTCCAAAAGCTGATCCCGTTGTATTCCTGAAAAAATTGGAGCCAAGTATTTAAGTCTTCTCTCATCTCCTTAGTTACTCTCACCCTATAGTGTGGTTGGAGTTCACCTCTCAGTTTACCGTAAAGTCTGGAGAGGAAAGCTCTTCCTGGTGCTATCACCCGGCAAGCAAAGTTGAGACTGCCAATTACCGATTGCAGTGCTCTCACTGTTATTTTCTTTGTTGCTATAGTCTCCTTAACTTTACTAATTATATCCTCCAATTTTTTTACTGGAAGTCTTGACAGCTTTAAATTTGTGTCGAGTTCAATTCCCAAATAGGTGATAATTGTACTAGGTCCCTCCGTTTTTTCCGGTGCCAAAGGGATCCCTAATTCCCATGCCATCTCTTGGAAGGACCGTAGTGCTTGAGCACATTCCCAGTTATTCGGAGGGCCAATTATTAAAAAATCGTCCAAATATTTGGTCATCTCAACCGTTTTAACACGCTGCCGGAAAATCCATTCTACAAGTGAGCTAAATCGCTCAAATGCAGAACAGGATATGGAGCACCCCATGGGCATTGCCCTGTCATAATAGTATGCTCCTTCGAAGCAGAAACCTAAGAGGTGAAAACTGCTAGGATGTACTGGTAACAGGCGAAATGCTGATTTTATATCACACTTCGCGAGAATTGCCCCTTTTCCCATGGCCCTAACTTTTTCCACCGCCTCGTCGAACGACGCGTATCTAATGGATGTGAGTTCCTTAGGTATCGCGTCGTTAACTGATCCACCCCGTGGATAGGATAAATGGTGGATCAAGCGAAATTCCCCTTGTGTTTTCTTTGGGACAATTCCTAGGGGGGAGACAACTAGACCAGTCAGGGGGGGGGCATTGTAAGGGCCTGCCACCCTACCTTCATCAACTTCTTTCCTAATTTTTTGCTGAACTAAGTCCTCCCTTCCTTCCACTGATTTTAAATTTTTGGTGACTTTGGGTTGTTGGACCGGGCTAGCAGGAATAATGAAACCAAATCTAAAACCCCGTATTACATAATCTACTTCAGTCCTGTCGGGGTGCATGGCCAATGCCTGCTCAAGGCGGTCAGTTTGGATTGGCGTCGGTCCCCTTTTGAGACCGTGGGCCCCCCATGCTATTTTGCTTTGATTGTTGGGTTCCTCCCCCCTGTCCGTATCTGCCCCGATACCCCCTCTGACGGGGACGGGGGCAAGCTGTTGCTGGATGTGTCCCCCAGCAGTTAGAGCACAAGTGCCGAAATCGGCAAGTGACTCGTGTACAACGCCCGCCTTTGTTGTATTCCCAGCAAGGCCCTGGTGTACCCTGTCCCCACTTTCGCGCTTCGCCACGAAAGGGCTCATTCGCAGTGGCAACCCCCCCTTTTACTAATGGGTGACCACTGTCTGCCCGCGGGGCACATGTGGCATCAATCATGCTTTCGAGCCAAAGGTCGGCAGCATGTTTATCCCATTGGAGCCCTGGAACATTTGCCGCCCTATGACGAAAGGCTTCGTCATAACGAAGCCATGCTCCTGGGGGTCCAGTCCCATGTGCCCTACGCACAATATCCGCGTACTTGTGGAGTTCTAAACCGCGGGCCGGATCCTTTTGCATTATTACCCCCATATAGATGGCATATGCTGATGTCCAATTGTCCCAGTTTCGGTCGGCCTTGGGTCGACGAAACTTTTCTTTATCCCTTCCCTCGCTCTGCTCAGAGTGATCCACAATTGGATCACTAAACATCAGGGCGAATAAATCAATATATTCACCTTTCCAAATCTTTTCTTTTGTTGCCTGTGTTAAGTGTGATCCAAATGGGGCTGCCACTTCTGGAATTGCTCCCCCTGGTGGGCGGACGACCCTTTCGCAGGGTGCGTTTATGTCCGGTTGGGTATGCAGCCCGTCCGTCCCCGTCCCTCCTGCCGTGGTAAGGGGACTGCCATCCCCCCCCTCCTCCCCTGGTTTACTGCGGGGGGCCTGGTTCCTTGTACCCATGTTTGGGGGGGTGGCCGGCATAACCCACATCCATTCACCCTCTACCATCTTCAGCTGTGGGTTCGTATCTTTCTGCTGCTGAGTGGTATCGCTTACAGGGGCCTGTTCAACTAACGGCCCTGTGCTGGGGGATGGGTCTATCTCCCTCTGCCCCATGGAGCCTCCACCCCGAGGCTCGGGACATACCCCCCGAGCCTCAGCATCGGTGCCCCTTTCTTCTATGGAAAGTGTAACCCCTAAGTTAGTACCTGCGGTAGGGGGTACACCCCCGCTTCCAGATGATTCGGGGTCGCGAATGGGTTGCCTCCTCCTTTGCTGTGCTTCCCTTTCAAGTGCCTCTATCCTGCGGAGGAGTTCACGTTCGCCCGGTCTTTCGTGGCCGGTTGCCCCTTCACACCGCCGCCTCGTGGCCGCCGGCTCCCCATCGCCTGCGGGGATAAATACTGGGGCGGGATTACCATGCCCCCTTTCCGTCCTCCGGCTTTCTATGCCCAAGGAGGGAGGCCCGTAACTTCGGCTGGGCCCTGCTTCTTGGTCTCTACTGGTCTGGTACAATCCCCACCCAGGTATTCCCATTGGGTCGATCACTGATGCCTCCCCGAGATCCCATGATGAATGTCGTTGGGAGGTCTGCCCTTGGTTGCCCTGGCCATCCCTAAGATGGTAATCCCCTTGTGTTCCCGATGGCCCGGGGGGGGCCCACCATTCCTCCGTATTGTTGCCTGGCCCTAGGGGAGGGGACACTCCGGGAATCCCCATGCCTTCCCTCATTTGGGACCCACTATCCCCGTCCCTGTGGGGCGGGGACATTCTTGCATCTGGGTAAGAGGCCTCAGCAGACTCCTCTCCTCTCCCCCTAGTGCAACTGGCAGCACTGTCCCTATAACGCGCCGGGGGATTAATGGCCCTACGCCCCCTCCCCAATTCCTGCCGTGGGGGAGAGCTCCCGGAAGGTGGGGGGTTCCCGCTCCCCCAGGCCACTTCTGTGCCCTCAGGGACCATCCCTCCTCCGTCACCCCGAGCGCTGTTCCCCTGCTCAGGCCCAATCTCACCCGGCAGGGGAATGCCCTGAGCCCTCATTAGGGCTTCGCATGCTGCTAGGCGTTCTGCTAGTTGGGCACGGGACAGCCGTCCCGCTGCTTGCCCAGCTCCTTCCCCACTCCGCGCTGCCTTCTTCTTGCTTCGGCCCATGTTTGACCAGGCCACGTGGAGTAGAGAGTCAGCAGCAACGTCTGCTTGCTGCTGACTTGCTCTGGTCTCGCCGCCGAATGAATCCCGCTCAGCGGGTAGCACGTGAACCGCCCCGCCTACAAGGGGCGGGTTCACGTCGGGGCTACGTGCTTCTCCCGCACGCCCCTCTGCCTCTCTGCCCAGCAACAGGGCTTTCCTGCCCAGCAACAGGGCTCTCGCAGTTCAAACCACCCCAGTGGTCACATTTGGTACGGCTCTCCTCCGTGCCTCAAATCCCCCGGAGGGGGGGGGGCTATACAAATACCCCGTCGCCGCCATTACAGCGGCGAAGGGGACTTTTGCAGGACAAAAGTTCCACCACCTATAATCGCAGGGACTCCATCAGTACAGAAAGGACAGGACGGACACTCCTTTCATTCCCTCTTAACTCTCTCTTGAGACAGAGTGGAGCAGAGTAGCCCCTTTGCACTCTTCCCATAAGATATCCAATTCATCCCATGCAACATCCTCTTATTCTCTTCTCGTTTCACTCCTGCAGCCACCAACTGAGTCTTTTTGCAAATATTCAATCAATCCATTTGATGAGAGGTTTTGAGCTAAATTATAGAGGCGATCTCAGCCAGTGAGGGAAAGAAGAGGGGAGGGAGAGAAAAGTGAGAGAGAAATTAAACTGAAGTGTAAATCAGTCAAGGGTACAGTTCCCATTCTTCCTTTCTTTTTAATCAGTAGTAAAAAGATAGAAGGATCATCAGATGACCCATTAAGGACCCATTAAGGACGCAAGGAGCTCTCAACTAAAGACTGACAATTTTCTGACAGAAGAAAAAATGTGCAGCCCATCTAAAGAAACAAAAAATGAAGTTATTTCAGAACTCCTAGGGACCATCGTTATATCTGAATTCTTCAGAACAGGAGACATGGCCTATTTCTTTGATAGTCTCTGTTTGTGGAAATTGTCCAACAGAGCTGCAATTTGTTGCTCTGCCTTTAAGGGCAGAATGGAGGGGTTAATTTTATGATAAGCAACGTGTTTAACCTGGGGCTTAGTCTCTGGAGTTTTTGCAGCTTCCCCTGCCCTTCAGGGTGTTGAGATGAGTGATACTAGCGATCCCTAAGATGTTTCCTTTTTACTAGCAGTTAGGGCTTCACCACTATGAAGAGCTTTCCCCATGCTTAGAACAGAGGGTATCTAATCATCAAAGGAGTGTTGCTTGACATTTTGGTTTTGCAGTGTAGTAGAGCAGGAACATGGGGGAACTGAATTCCGCCCCTTTCCCTTAAGCCCCCTTCAGCAGCCTTGGAGGCTTTGGGGGGGGGGGAGGGGGCTCTCATGAAGAGTTCCCGCACTTTTAATAATTACCACTAGACTACAGGATGTACCTTGAGACCACTGTAATGGCTGCATAAGTTATTGCAACTGAAATACTCGGTTGTGTTGTAGCCCTGGAACATTCTGTAACAAATTCAGTCTAAAATGTTCCTCCAAGCTCTGTATATGTCGATAAGTAAAATATATCCCTAGGAAATTGAGCTCCACACATCTGCAGTGTCTGGATTGTGTGTGCATGTAGGGGTATGTGTACTCTAGTTCCTTAGGGAAGCTTGGTTCAGCTCAGAAGTTCTGTGGTGTCTGTTTTTCATGTGTCTGTTGAGGACTGGGAGTGAGCGTAATCCATTACCATAGGGAATCTCAGTACTCTGTTGTGTACAAGGACACCTTCTGATTCAATTCCAGGATTTCACTGGTCAAACTTTGTCACATTTCTGGGAATTCTGTCAAGGATATAGAGATAAGAAAGGATCCAAATCCTCTAAAAGATTTTCCACTTTCCCCCATGCTGTTGTTCACTGGGACTTTCACTCTGTGGTGTGATGAGGCTGCCATTTTGGGGGACTTATTCTTCGGGGGGGGGGCGGGGGGAGAATGGTCTTACTATGTCACAGTGAGGAGTTACCTGTGTTGTGGTGGAATGTGGTGGTGTTAGAATACAAAAATTCCACAACCTGCAATCAGAGGGACTCCATCAGTGCAGTAAGTGTTAATGGATTATCGGTGTTTTCTCTTATATGAGAAAATATACAAAAGTAGGAAATAGAAACCCTTAAACAACAAGCTGTGTACGAAAACCAAGAATTCCTCTGAGTAGACTCAATACAGCAGTCTAGTATGTTTGTAGTCCCAGAATACTGTATTTTGGAAGGACCAACACATACTCGGAACAAGACACTAATAATAATAATAATTAATAAATTAATTAATAATTTTGTTTTTATAATGTGGATGGCAAATGATGCTCAGAGGGTATCACAATATAAAAAATACAATAAAACATTATACAATGCATTTAAAATATAAATCCATTTAAAATGAGACGGTAAAGAGGGAGGAAAAAAACACATTAAGGGAAACCAGCAGTGGAATAAATAAGTCTTCGGATGCTTTTTAAAGGTGAGCGTCACGGGTTGGCGGGTCCGCATCCCCACTCCACAAACTGAGCTTGACCCTTTTCATTGGGCACCAACTGTCACGGGTTGGAGGTCCGCACCTCCACTTTACTGGATTTTAGTGACTCAGTTTCCCTTACGCACAGCCCGCTTGAATTAGTTTCTCTCTCTGGCTAATTCAAGTCTGCTGCAGAGACAAATCCTTTGTCACTCAAGGGCCCAATCCTTCCCATTTACAGACTCTTTACTCTCTGGGTTCGCAAGAGCTTGAGGGTTCTTGTTGCTCACTTGTGTCCCAATGTTAGACACAAACACTTCTTCATAAAGATAAGAAGTCAGTTTATTGATTACATAAGTAAGATAGTTGATACAGAGTGGTTACTAGTAATCAAAGGTAAATATAATGCATTCATGATCTATACTGGTTGAGTTCCTAAATCAGCATCTTACCCTACAAAGGTCCATAAGTTCTGCTTCCTCTCAGCCCTTAATGTAAGTGACTGGGCACTGGTTTCTTAGTTGGTAGAAAGCAATTCATCCCTCTCCATTCATGATCTCCAGCCTGACTTGCTGGCAGGCTTTTTGTATGTAGATGCTCAAGATGGCTCTCAACGGATAGCCAAGCTGGCTTAAGTAGTCTTCCTCCTTCTTTGTCTCGGGTTTCCCGCCTTTGGGGAAGCATGACAGTTGTTTTGCATCTCCACAGGTTTGTCTGGCAAGTGTGCTCAAATACACATTCTTTGTATCTCTTTGCATTTCCTGTAGCTTGGTCACATGTTACAGCCCTAATTTGAGTTCTACAGTTCTCAATTGTAACATTACATACATGTGGAACCTTTTGCGTTACATATTTACCAGACCCGTGTTACATATTTACTAGGCCCGTGTTACACGTGTGTGACCCTATGTTCCTCCGTGACAGTGAGGAAGGAGGAACTTATACGGACATCTGGAGGGAGGAAGTTCCACACTGAGGGACCTGCCACAACAAAGGCCTGATTGCCCACCAACACAAGACAACTAGGCTACTTAGGAGCTAGAAATAATTTTGACAAACATTAGATATCTAAGTGGGTCCAATGACTTCCCCAAGATTGATCTGAGGAGACAGTCAACACATATGTTTCTGTTAAATGAATTGTCAGGTTTGCTTCCTTTTTAAACTGATGTCTTCCCTGGTCCTCCAGCTACTAAAAGGGTGACTGACTATCACACATATTTGAGAAGGCTTGAGCCCGTCCAGAAAAGGGCACCCGTGACACTCCTGCACACGTGTGCACACAAATTGAAAAGTGTAGGATCCTTGGCTGTATTCTGATAGCAACAATGGTAGCATCCAAAAGACCCATGTTCATGTGAAACAGTACACTGATCATGAGACTGGAAATTAATCATTTAAATCAATTTCTGTGCCCTGGTTAATTCCTCATTTTTGAAAGCCTTACTGTCTCCCTCTCAGTTCAACTCCCTCTTGCATCTGAAGGAAAAATGGGAGAAGAGTGTAGGAGTAGAAAGAGCTGCTTCCAGGTTAGAGATTCTCTGGCCGGCTTGCAGTGGTATGCAGATTGTGAGCATGGCTGTGTATTTTAGCTCAAGAGAGGCAAAAATCTGAGTAACAATTGGAATCTGGGTTCAACTCCCAGCTTTGTTTTTGAATCCCTGGGTGACATACATACAGGACAAACTAGGCAACTTCTTATGCCTCTCTCCAATGCATCTTGCAAAAACGGATTAATAAAAACCAGAAAACTCCTTGAAGAAGAAATTCTGCATCAAAGCAGAGGTCCATGAGGGAGTAGCGTGCTTCAAACTGCTATGCTATGCAGAAATATAAAACTCAATCAATGAAACATCAGTGCTAATTTTGACTGGACAGTATTGTAACAGGTATCCAACCTGAAGGAAGAATTTTTCCCATATGGTGATAAGGTTTGCCATATGCATTGGCCCATCTGGCCTGGCATTCTGTCTGTGGTACTGGAATACCAAATGCTTCAGATGTAGGCATAATAACCTCAATGTTTAATTATGTATCCCAAAGGAGGGGCATTTCTTTTTGGCCTTGTACATGACTATTACTTTATGTTGTGATGAATAAAGATGCATAGTCATTGCAATTTTAACACGGCTAATGTAAATTCAAATTCATACTTCCATTAATGTCTATTTTTCTTTATAATAATTCTTGGTTTCACTTTTTGTCATTAATATCATTCAGCAATGAGTTCAGCACAGCAAGACTACATGTCATATAAAAATGTATTCTCCTCTGGAAAAGCTGGAGCTGTGTTTTTAGTGAGTCCAATACATTGTTAGCAGGACTGAATACTGCCCAAAGAGTTCCCTCTTCTGTCTCCAGTTTATGCTGAAATTAGCTACCTTGTGACTGCCTGTTTGCAAACTGTGTTTATCGTCTCCCAGCTTTCAAACCACAGCCTTATTATGCTCTGGAGTGTGTAGTTTCAAAGGTACATTTCTGTCTTCCCAGTGCTTTTTTTCTCTTAAGTACAGTAAATGGAATTTCACCAAAGGGCAGATTTCACCTGAGACTAGAGAGGCAGAATGGTCTCAGCGGGGGACAAGAAAGCAGCTGCTGAGTGAAAATCTTATTTCTTACACTGCCTCTTTCAGGGGCTTGAGCAAGTCATTTCTCCCCTCTGTGCTTCAGTTACCCCATCTGTAAAATGGCACGCGCTGCCAATAGTTGCCGATCTCTTAGTGGTCTGAGCATTAAATATTTAATGAGCCAGGTGTTCTAAATCACGAAAGTGCAAACCTATTAGTGCAGGTGCAGTCAGAATCCAGGTCAGTATCTATGGGCACTTTTAGATGGCAGGCCACTAGATGTGGAATCGGAGCAGGCAGGTGCTGTTGTCTCCAGGCCAGCCCTGCCTGCGGTATTCCGAAACATCCTGGAGAGCAGGCCCAAGGTGGCACTGCAGTCTGTCTGTTCAGCGGGCCCACACTGCATTTTCACTTCTGGACAGCCATTGTGGTCAGCAGCCTAAAGTATCAGGCAATCCACCCACAACTCTATGGTGCAGGAGGGAGGGACATATGGCGCAAGTGGACTGCAGGCCCGGGAACCCATCAGGCCCATTTAAACCCAACCCAGACAGGGCTGAATGTGGGGGTTCACCCCTGGAGCACCTCTGGGGGTGGCCAGCTCCACGTCCACCTAAAAGTATCCTTTGTAATGTTTTCAAACGTTAAGTAGCAAAATGATTTTCTCAGCCCAGTTTGTTCCAGTTTGACTGAGGAAGTACATGAACGTATGGCAAATGCATGCACAGTACACCCACCACTGGATGAAAATCTTTGTTTGTGTCCTATGTTTGTTTGGTAGTTGGCAGATACAACAACAATAAGAGATTGAAAAGCAACTTCAGTGTTGATGGGGGTTAGGCAGAGTCAGGGTTCTTCTATTTCTGGACTGTGTAGTCATTAGGTTTTATACTTTTATACTGTCAGAAATATGCTGTGACTTGTCCTCTCTTTGTGGCATCACCAGACTCTTTTTGAGGGACTGAATGAATGAATTAATATTTTATTATTATGGGTACTAGCTCTTGGCATGACCCAACACATCAAATAAACATTGATTACAATAAAATACATAATACTGTGCATGGTTAGGGCTTGGGACATTGGGCATCAGTACATCCCTTAAGTTTGTATATAGAGGCATACAAGTTCATGTTTAAATACTTTACTTACGACCTCAACTTGCGGTCAATGGTTTACTACGCCGTCAGCTACGAAAATACCCATCTAAGGAAAAAATGGGACCCACTGTTGATGCCACCACAAATATAAGTATGAGATGAAGACACCCCTCCCCAGCCCCTGACTAATATAACGTCTTTTAATATAGCAATACATCAGATAGATAAAATAAATAAAAGAATTATTAGTTATCATTCATCATAGCCTGCCTAGTTTTAATAAAATCTCTCCTTCTAATCGCCAACTTGACAAACATCGCAATGACCAAAATATCATCCTTGCCAGTCAGCGTCAGTAACATCTCATAGCTTCCTCCCCAATCGACACCGCAGTTAGCAATTAGCAGCGGGGCCACCCAAGTTGTTCTTAGCACAGTAAGCTGTGGGCATCGTAGAAAGAAGTGCTCAATACGTATCCAATTCTTTCAGGCTGCATGAACATTAGTGTTCATGAGAAATATGCCGATGACTGCCCTTGACAATTGCTGTGTTGACTAACTGGAAATGGAAATTCATGTAGCACCGCTGCAACTCTGGGTTTACTAGTAAATCAAGATAATTCTCAAACCCAAAGGTTAGTTTGATAGATTTCAAATTCGGTGCCACTTTCCAATGGGCAATCTTCCCTAGATCATCCTGACGGGCTATGTCCTGAATTCTTTGGGAGCGCCTGGGTATGAATGAACCCCCGTAGTTAACTCTTCCCTGAGGCATTGGAGTGGGAGTGCTGACTCCCGTTTTTGCCAGTAACCTCAGCCAATACCTAGCGTATGCCTGCTTGGCTCATGCCATCAGGAAAACAATTTCTACTTCAGCCCTCATGACTGCCCCTGGGACCCCTGGGCCAACCCTGAGAAGACGTAGGAGAAACAGGTTCTGCATCCTTTCCAGAGCCCGCTCATCAGGGTTTGGAATAAGCTCCAACGTGAAGGTTGCCAACATGAAGGTTGCCGCTGGGGGGACCGTGGCATGATATACCCCCAAAAATGTTGACACTGAACACCCCTAGATAGATTTACTGCTCTGGCAATGGCCCTAGCCGCCCTATGGGCTTTATTCGCTCTTGCCTGGAGGTGCACAGCCCAGGATCCACTGACGGAAAAAGTAACACCAAGGTAATCAAACGATCTGACCACCTTGAACTCTCCTGTCACAGTCCTCCAAGCAAGGGGGAGTTTTCTGTGCCATATGATCATTACCTTAGACTTTGCTGAATTGATTTCCAGACCATTTGTCACACAATAATCCTGAAAGGCTCTGATGGCCCGACGCAAGCCAACATCCGTTTGGGCCATCAGAACCAAGTCGTCAACAAATTGGAGGAACCCCAACCGAGTGTCTCTGATCTTTGGAGCATGAAAATCCTCAGACCTAATAAAATCCGAGAGATCGGACACATAGAGGTTAAATAGCAGGGGGGCCAGCACACATCCTTGCCGAACCCCCCTCCTTATTGGGATCCTGGCAGCACCCCCCCACCCTCCTCCCGTTTTCAACCGGGCGCTATTGTTAGAATAGAGATGTTCAATGGGGAGCAGCAATTTGTCACTTAGCCCTAATCTTTTCAATTTAGCCCACAATCTGTTCCTGGGGACAGTATCAAAAGCCTTTGTTAGGTCTAGGAAAACCAAGAAGAGTTTGCTTTCTTTACTTTATGATATTAAAATATTAAATGCTGAAGTATGTAGAAACAATCCAAGGTTGACCTATTCTTCCTAATGCCAAACTCTTCATCTGGCAATATGTCCCTTTCCCCCACCCGTGTATTCAGCTGATCGAAAAGAAGTTTGGCATATAGTTTCCCTACAATAGACAGCAAGCTAATGGGCCTATAACAGGAGGGGTCCTGGGGCTGAACCTTTTTGTAAATGGACTCTATAAAGCTAGATGTCCAGGATGGAGGGGGAGTACCCGTGTTGGCTACAGTGGTAAATAAGGTGGATAAAAATTGGGCCCAGCTCTTGGGGGCTGCCTGAAGAATCTCAGCCGTGACCCAGCCGCTTTGCCTATTTTAAGGCCATAATGGAACTAACAATTATATCCTCAGAAAACTCATTGCCCCACCTCATACAATCATCCCCTCCTTCTGGTGGATAGGCCAAATCATCCAGCCCCAGCTCCCGATCCCTATAGAGCTCTTCAAAAAAGGACTCCCACTGCAAGGGAGAGATTGCTTGGCTGCCTAAACTAGTTTTAGGGTTAATAATGGCGTTGAGGGAGGACCAGAACCTGCTTAAATTCCCCGATGCTGTGTCAGTTTCCATAACTGCCCACAACCTACTATAGTAAGTGGTTCGTTTGGCTCTCAGTAGCCTCAGGTAGGCAGATCTGCACATCTTAAATTCCTCCCACCGCCTCTTAGCCTGATCCTTAACCCAGAGCCTCTTCAGCCTCACTAAACAACCCTTCATCGCTCTGCATTCCTTATCAAACCACTTATCATGGATGTTAAATGAAGTGGCTTTGGGTCTAGTCACCAGAGTACCTAGAAGGGCCATCAAGATGCCCTCATAATATCTCATGGATTTTGAGGGACTGAGTTTATATTATTATGACTGAAACTCAGTATTGATTTTCTCGCAATCCTTACTGAGAATCCTGTTTTTCAACTTGTTTTTTGAGAGAATCGATAATCAAGAAAATCCCAGTACTTGACACTTTCTCACTCGAGAATTTTTCTCGAGATACCGTTACCATTTAGCATTACCTTTACTGTGTACTGTGTTTGGTGCTTGTTCCAGTAATGTGCATGCGCCACAGCTGTGGTGGTCATTTTACACATTCACATTACTGGGAAGAATGTGGTAAATGGTAATAAGTGGTAACAGTAAATGGTATATCAAGAAATTCTAGACCAAGATACTGAACCATTATCGAGTTTGTCCCGAGATCTTAGTAATAGTTCGTGATTCTTGTGAGATTTATGCCAAGAATGAAATTGATTCTCGTTTCAGCCTTGATTATTATTAATGATGATGTCAGAGTGGCTTGGACTGGGAGATAGGGGGGACCCCAGTTCTAGTCTTGCCTTAGCCAGAAACTCACTGGGCGACCTTGGGTCAGTCACACTATTCTGTGATCCTGACTTGCCTCACAGGGTTGTTGTGAGGATTAGAAACTTGTGTTAGTTATATGTAAAGTGCTTTGAGTGCCATGGCAGGGGGGTGCTATATAAAAATAAAGATTATTATTATTGTTATTATTACTATTTTTATTTTAATGTATAGTGCCAGCAATGTACTTGGCATGGAACAATCATAATTAGAGGCAGGTCCTTACCCCGAGGGGCTTAAAATCTAGGAAAGATAAGGCAGAGGGAAGCATGGGGAGAGACAAGGATACATCCATGAAGTTGAGAAGTCACAGGTGCATGGAACATGCACACAAGGCTGGAGTTGCATGTACTTATGGGTGTGCATGTGAGTAACCCTGATTTTTGTGGGTGCACTGGGGGTTTGCATATACAAGTAACGCATCTGAAAATGTGGAGCACAGTTATCAGTAAAACCAAACAGTTGGTACAGCAGACTACTTGTCTCTGCATGAGTCAGAGATCATCTGGATATGCCTGACCTGGTATGATCCCCTGCAGTTTGCAAGACTTCTCCATGGACTACTCCATGGACTTCATCATCAGTCCCATCACTACAAACATTACCAAATGGGTGATTGTGTATGACGTGTGAAGAAGAAGCAATATGTAATGACTAAGCTAGGGGACATGGAAATCTATTTCTGTCTCTGCCATTTACTTACAGTTCACCTTGGGCATGTCACCCTTCTTCTCCATGTCTCTGATTCTCCATATCATACTAGCCCAGCATTGTAAGGCATTATGAGATCCTTGGATATCAGGCACTGTATACATTCAAAGTAGTTGTGTGTGTACGTGTGTGTGCACACTTGCCTGTGGGTTTATACCATGCATATATAATATGTATGGTATTTTGCATACATACATTTCAACCTGAAACAAGGGCTCGAGTATACCTTTAACGTGTCTATCTTTGAAGATCTTATTGCAGAAATCTAGTCCTCTACATTGCATGGCTATTGTAATACAAGGTTGATTTGTTTGGGTATGTTTAAAGTGGTTATTCATTAACACCATGATTTTGTTTTATCAAGCAGCCTCATTTAATCTATGTTAAGCTTGCTGGACACTATTCACATTCTCCTACCACCAGCAAGCCAAGGTCTTGGGGAAACAGGCTTGATGCATTTTGCTCAGCCCTGATAGTCCATCATCTAAAATAAGCCAGGTTTGTCTGCAAACTGCAGTCTCATCAGACTGGCTCAGATAGCATCTCGCTTGACTCTTTTTGCTCATTCCATTAACACTTCTGCGCTAGGGAAGTTCAGCTTTACCATCTTGGTGAGAGCGGCTGATTAACAGAGACTCCCGCTTACCCATCATTGGCTCCATTAAATGTGACAACACTTTTAGCCATTATACTCGGCATGTTGAAGATGGTTCTCCCAGAGGGCATTTATGCTGGAGGGGAGAGACTGACCGGGGTGCAGTTGCTCTCATGCTAATTCTGCAGGCTCAGATACACTTTGGGAAGGATTTTAATTTATGAGAAGATTGTTATTTATGCCCTCTTTTATTTTTTCACTTTTCTTAGAAAAGGGGTGAAGCCAGAGTCTTTTCATAAGGCAGCCAGTTGGGGGCACTCCATTTTCCAACAACTGTATTTTGCCTTGCTTTGGGGATTCTAGAAAGCCAAGAAACATCTAGAGCAGTGAGGAATCAAATGACGGTCTCTTTGTGAATATTTGTGTGCTGAAACAAGACCGTTATGCCTTTGGAAACTCATCTAACTAAAGTTACAATAGAAAAGCCAGACCCCTCCTAAGCAGCAGTTCCTCCATATGGCAGCAGGTTATATTCTGGTAAAACTACATTGAAGGGTCAATGCCAATTCAAAAGCAAAATGACCTCTAATGAAAATGCAGAATTCCTTGTGTCAGAGGGAAGCCATTCTTGCCTGACAATGAGAGTCGATGACACCAATAAGTGTGACAGAAAGAAGGAAGTATTAAGACAGAGGGCATATTGAGTTTAATAGGCTGGTATTTAGCCCTGTTCAGTGCTAGGGAAACATGCCAGTCTTTTGCCCAATGTGGCAGCTTATTAAATTTCTCTGTCCTAGGACAGATCCTCCCCACTTTGTCACCACAACTCAGTTTTGCCTGGAGAAACAGCAGTGTCTGAGTCAGACTGCAGTTCTCATGCCAAATTACATTCCCTCCTCTGGCATTGTAGAGTCTCCAGCATGGTAAGGAATGCCATGTGGCTGTCATAACAGAGGCAGGCCTTTAGCACCTCTACAAACTACCAAGCCGAATAGGCCAAATCCCCAAAGCTACTCTCTGAGCTGGATGGTGACATATATAAGGCCCAGCTCTATGGTGGGGCTGTGAGGAGGACTAGGCAACACTATGCCACCTTGGACAGAACACTCTGCCACCTTTACAGAGGCTAGTAAGAGCATGCTCATTGAGGGCAGAGACTCCCTTTGCTAGTGGATTCTGCATGGGAGACTCCGACTAACAGTTGCTTGCTTCCTCTCATTGCACACTTACAACAAGGACAGTTCCAATATGTTCCCCATTTTGGACCAAAGTCTGAGTGGTGATCAGAATTTTTCCCAACTAAATGGTAAAGTTGCAACACAATGAATTGAGACAGCCTTTTGGGGAGTGTTTACACATTTTCCAGCTGCCTATACTCCCAGAAGCCACAATATCATACTGGTGTAGAAGAAGAAAGAGGAATCAACTACATAATGAAGGGTGAATTCTGAACTCAGTTACACCAATGTTAAACTGAGCTCACTGCTGACTTCCTTGGGGTTCAGCCAGACTTACACCAAGAGCAGAATGTGGCATAATGAGCAACACACCACGCACATTCTGCTGAGAGAAGAGCAAAGAGTAAATAAATAGGAGAAATGGTTAATTCATGTTTAGAATCCTATCAGGATTAATTATCTAGGTTATCGGGAATACAGGAAACAGACTTTGGGTCCTATTAATTGTTAGGCTCTGGCTCTTGGGCTGTAGGGCATATTCAGGCCCCATTCCCTCACTGCCCATGAAACCTGTGCTGGGGTCACAGGAGGCTGTTTTATACTTAGCATTCAGCTCGTTCCACTTCAAGGGCACTTGTGAGATGGGCAGGAAGCGGACTGGGAGTGGAAAGAGGTATGACTCTTTTGGATCTGTGCCTCGGCTATTGTGCTCCCCTACAAGAGCTTCTACTGTAGTTGCAGCAAAGATTGGAAGTTAGAATCGCTGTAATGTGCATTGGGAGCTACTCACTGGTGCCAGCCCAGGGATGAATTTTCCCCTTCTGCTTTTTCATACATAGGCCAGATCCTCAGCTGGTGTAAATGGGCTGTTTCTGGTCACTGCCTCATTGGAGTTATATGGCTTAACACTGACTGGGAATCTGGCCCTATTAATATTGTGCCCCCCCCCCCCCCCCCAGGCTGCATGTGTCTTTAATACAAAGAGCAGCTAATATGAGTAACAGATTGTGTATGATCTCATTTCTTTTCCTCATCCATCCGGTGCCTCAGCCTGTCCAGGACAGGATGCAAAGGAAGCTGTGATTTGGAAAATAATT
Organism: Sphenodon punctatus; assembly: GCA_003113815.1. Taxonomy (NCBI): domain Eukaryota; kingdom Metazoa; phylum Chordata; class Lepidosauria; order Sphenodontia; family Sphenodontidae; genus Sphenodon; species Sphenodon punctatus. The sequence goes on along the minus strand of QEPC01001665.1, from coordinate 1,208,606 downwards.
TATTTCATACATTTTATAGCTGCACACATACAGAAAAAGCCTTAATATGCAAAACTATTTTGTAACCGGACAGAGAGAGAAAAGAGCAAGTAATACATTTCTGGATGAGGTTACAGACAAATGGGGACTCAGGAATCACCAGACATCAACATTAATTAGGTTGAATCGGTCCTTTTACAGAGGTATAAAAACATAATTTTATTTCACACAGTCTAGCATTGATCTCTCTATTTCTTTCCCCTCTCCCAGTCAGATAAAACTAATGCCAGCATGGTGCTAGGGGGTGCCATGCTGCTGTGCTACAGATAAATGTTGATTCAACACCAGATGCTCTTTGAGTTGGGACTATCGACTCATCCACACAGCACCCTTTCCCTTGCAAATTTAGCATTTGTTCCTCAATCTGTGTTTGTTTTGCTCTGTAGCAATGCATACACATAGTTGTTGATTCTCCTGTGTTTTTAAATTTCCCACAATGCAAAGGGCGAAAGGTGTGCATGTCTGTTTCCACCCATGGTGTGGAGGAAGGAGTCCGTACTTCAGGACTCTCTGGCCACACCTGTATGGTCGTTTTTGAGATAAGAAATGACAATATGAAATGATGCGAAACTGAAGCTTGTTCTGTGAAAATCCATTCACACAACACCATTGTTACTTGATAAACCTTTGCAAGAAAACCTTTTGTGGTGTTGGGTGAACGCAGAAGAACTTATAATCATCAAGAAGCACAGGAAGTACTAACAATTTCACACAACGCTCAGAATGTGGGTTTGTGCCACTACCCACTCTAAAACAATTTTGTGCGAACGAACCCTCTTGGTTCTGTGGGGACAATTTGCCAGCAGAGGCATAATTTTTCAGATCAAACATACTGCTGGAATCTTAAGCACTCATAGACATTATGAAACTCCCAGCAGTTTCCCTTGCAATTGCAGAGCTAACTCTGCTTCTTGGCCAACTGTCAATGCAGTTAATGCCATTCTGCATTCGTAAATCCCTCCTGCAGTTGTGTTTGAATAAAGGATTCTGTGACACGGATTTTTGGAGTCCACCTTATGTAGCTGTACACCTGCACCAGCCACGACTCAATTACCGCACGTACAGTAACTGCTAAGCATAACTACACCCAGAGTGTACCAGCCGATACGGGGTTAATTCTCTGTCACTTATAGGTCAGAGACTTCGGGTGATTTCAGACGTTACGGGCGGGCGGTTCACCACAGTGGATTCCAGGTGGGGGTGAACAAAACAACCACCCCCCGGGGCCAATAAAAGCCCCGAACAGACGTGACGGGACCGGGACCACGGATGGGAATCGGGCTGACAGATCACAGACCGGGGCAGCGCAACAGACGTTACGCCGATTCCCAGCCGTGGTAAGCACACCAAGAATCCCCCGGGAAGGAGCGGGACACAGACATGGCCGCCTGAGGGCAAATGAAGCCAAAAGGCACTAAAGTGAACGCCCACACAAGGGAAACGGGAAGGGAGGGGGGAGAGGGAGAACAGGCGCGCAGGTACCACACACAGCAGGCACACACATGCACGCTCACACACACCGGGGACTCAGGGGCACCCACAGCACCAGCACATGCCGGCCCAATCCCACACACACGCACACACACACGCAGGCATGGAGGATAGTAAAGAAAGGGAAGGGGGGGCATGGGCGACCCGACACCACGCAAGGCAGGTCGGGCACTGCGGGGGGGGGGGGGGG
>QEPC01001665.1:1191542-1205947 GCA_003113815.1 Sphenodon punctatus | reverse complement strand
AGGCAGCAGCAGGGGGCCAATGAAGATGCCCCAGCCCCAGAAGCCGATGATACACCCCCACAAGTGTGCGCTGGTACCCACGTGCCCCGGCACCCACGCGCCCCGTGAACGCTGCCAAAGTAGGACACGGCCAAGGCAGGGCCCCCCTCAGCAAGGCACTGCGAGTAGGCAGCCAGGCTGCACACCCACAGCGCACTCACAGTCTCAGACCTGGACCAGGGCACATGCGAACACCTATTCACTGGGACGTGCCCATCAGGGAAGCGGACCAGCCCCAGGGTCTCGGCATGTAGCCGGCAATCTTGTGCGCTCGCTTCGTAGCTGAGGTAGCGGAGTCCAGAGCTCAAGCTCGCGAAGGCGGACGAGCGGCTGTCTGGCCTGCCCAGGAGCAGCTGCACGGCAGGGCTACGCCACAGGTCACAGAGGGACATGGTCTCAGTGTAGGTCCAGATACGGGGGGCCCCATAGGGGACGGGAAGCGGGAGCCCCGTGGATGGACAAGCAGCCATGGTCCAGCTGCCCGGGGAGAGTAGCATGGAGCTCTGGGGGCCTCACACACCTTCCGGGGCCGAGGGGCCTCCCGGGGGCTCCAAGGACAGGGAAAGCGGGCGCGGCCACAGCAGACCCAGCACAGCTGCACAACACAATAGCTCTCACATACCAACTAATCAGCACTCCAAGGCCAAGGTGCCGCAAACACTCGGGGGGGGGGTTGTTGTTGGCAGATCGCTTCCAGCCGCCTGAGGACCACGCGGAGGAGAGCTCCCATGCAGGGGGGTGCCCACCACTCCGGCCTACCCCCTGGGGTTCCTCTAACCGGTCCCTGCATGGCCGCGGTTGCCCCACACCCCTGTCTCCCACATACAGGACCAGGAGCACTTTACCATAAACACCTTTAATATCACCCATGTGTACATTGACACCCATTCCCTCATAACCGGTTGTGCCCTGCCACCACCTCTGCCCCCCCACTACACTTCCCTACCCCTCCTACCCCTCCCCCCGGCCCCTGGGACAGCCCCGTGCGCGCTCATAGAGCTCACCTCCGCCCCGCTGTCGGTGCTGGTAGACGTGTCCCGGGCCGCCTCCTGTTCCGGTTCGGGCAGCCCTGGTAGGGTGGCCAGGGAGGCCAGGCCCCGGGCCCCCCCCCTGGCAGCTGCACCCTCTGGAGGCCTGCAGGCACAGGGAGGCGAATGCGTGGCCCCTGAGGGCATGGGGGCGGCTGGGGGGGGAAGGCCAGGGAGCAGGTTCGCCGAGGGGCCTGCCATGGGTGCCTGGGCAGACAGGGTGCCTGGGGGGCCACCAGACATGACATAGGCACACATTGTGCCGGTGTACAGGAGCAGCGAGTTCTCAATATCGTGGGACCTGTCCATCTTGAGCGAGTGCTCCTGCAACATGGCATTTATGTCCTGCCTCAGCCCCCGAGCAGCTCCTCCTGCCTGCTGTGCTCCTTGCGCTTCCGTCGCCGCTCCAGGTGCACCTCAGTCTGGAGCCTCCTGTCCCGCTCCTCCGCCCGCTCCAGGGACCTCTTGATGGCTGCCTCCATCCGGCCCACGGCTGCGATCATCCTCTCTCCCTGTTCCTCCGTGGTCTGGACTATCTCCTCCGCCTGCTCCTCCCTGCACCTGCGGACCCATGCCCGGTACTGCCTCATGCACTCAGCTGGAGGCACGGGCCCTGGGGCAGCTGGCTGCTGGGGTTGCCCTGTGGGTAGAGGAGGTTGTGCTACAGTGAGCCGTGGGCCCCTGGCCATGAGCCAATATAGGCCAGGGGCACCGCGGTCCCGCTGACATGTGCCCCGACCCCACTGCACCCACAGACCCCTTTCACTTTCCCCCTCCTCGTCATGCTCGGGTAGCCCATCGGTGAACCCCAGCGGCCCCTCCATACAGGAACGGCTGCCTCACCTGCTCCCTCAGCCTGCTGGGCGTGCTCCTTGGCAGTTGACTCCTTTGTCGCCTGGGGGCTGTCCCGTGGTGGTCCGTGGCCTGTGGGCGAGGGGGAGGGTATTTTAGTGTGGTGGGGTGTGGTTGGGTGCGCTGTGGCTGGGCCCCCCTCCCGCCTTTCATGGGGGCCCCAGGTCTCAGGCTGTACCTCTCCCTGGCCCTTGTAGTCCCCCCCATTTGACCTTGGCCCCGTGGGCACGAGCCCTCTCCCTAGTGGTGCGGTTACTTACCATCTGTGTCTGCCATGGAGTCGTCCGAGGCCAGGCCCTCGGTGTGGGAGTGCTCCCCCAAGGACCCCCGGCTGTATGTGGTGCGGGTTCCGGTCTCTGAATCTCCCTGGCCGGCCTGGCCCGTGTAGCTCTCCGGGCTGCTGTCCGGGGGTGGGTGGGCTGTAGGTTACAGAGCACCTGGGCCGGTCTTCCTGGGCATCTGGGGCCCTGGAGCTGGTGTCTACTGGGCGGGCAGTGAGGGGAGGGGGTACCTCCACACGTTCCCTGCCCTGGTCCACAGCGCTTCCAACAAGTCGCGGGGCCACTATGGACCCCTTCATGTGGAGGAAGTGGTCCAGGGCATCATAATACAGGGATGTGCGGGCTCCGTGGCCAGACCTCCTGTTGTTGTCCCATATTGCCTTGTACCCCCTCCTCAGCTCTTTTGCCTTTGACTGGCACTGTGCCACTGTCCGGGGGTGCCCTGCCACCTCCATGTACTGCACTATGTCCCTGTAGACCTGCTCATTGCGCTGGTTGAGCGCGAGCTCCAGTTGGTACTCCAGGGTCCCCCATATCCAAATGAAGTCCCTGGTCTCCTGGTGTCCCCACTGGCCCCCTCTGTGGTATGCCTTCCTGCCTCCTCTCCGCGCTGGGTCTTCTCCTCTTCCAACCCTTCCTGCTGCACCTCCGGCCGGGCAGGTCCGGTGCGCTCCGGGGGGGTTGCCCACCCAGGCCGTTTTCCATGTCTGCGGGAGGCAGGGGGTTGGGGGGATAATGGTTTGTTGGAGGTCGGGTCAGCCTCGCGGGGTGCCCCCCCGGGGGTGGCTGCCCATGCCCCTTGCCCCCCTTTGCCATCCCTTTGCCCCCTGTTCCCCTTGCCCTTGCTCCCCATTACCCGTTTCCGGGGTGCCTCCGCCGCTGCCGGCCCAGCTGATGTCCCCGGGGCGTCCTGTGCTGGCTGCTGTTGGTGCTCTCTCCCTACCACCACCTCCATGTTCAGCGTGACCCCCACCCCCTCCTGTGCTGTCTCCCCCTCCACCACCACCAGTGCCCCTGCCTCCTCCATCTCCACCTCCTCTTCCTCCTCGCCCCTAGCTCTCTCCTCCGCCACCGCTCTCTTCCTCCTCCTCCCTCCTCACTCCATCCCGCCACGTTCACCAGCTGCGTTTTTCCCTTTAAATCTCCCTCCGGTGAGTGTGTTGATGCTGGTTGCCTGGCAGCGCCGTTATGTGCATTGCCCACGCCTGGGGATCATTTCCTTTGATCCCGGGCGGTGTTTGCCATCCAGACGTTACATTTGGTTGATCCCCAGTGGGAATCTCATTGACCATGCGTCCACGGGAATTGGTGCGGGGAGCCCGGGAAGCGTGGTTGAAATTGACCCCGTGTGGGTATTGAGCGTGGTGAACATCTGGTGGCCGCCAAACAGACTTTCAGGGCGCCTTGGCCCCGTCGCGGGATTGACCGTGGTTCACTGTGGTTGAGCGTGATCTCGTAACGTCTGAAAATACCCTTCTTTGTTGCATAAATATGAATAGGTTGGGCTCATCCTGATAGCTAAACAAGAATCCCCCAAAGTCTTGGTACTCACTGTCAGTGACCACACAGGCACAAGCTTTATAATGAGAACGTTTTATGTAAGAGTTCAGATTGATAGTAAAAGTTCAGAGTAAGTGCAGAAGATACATAAGGAAACACAAGTAAAAACAGCATGCAATGCTGGCTCCATTTGTGAGTGTCCCTGACTAATCTATGCGTTTTTACCCTAATTCATATTTCTTAGAGTCCAGCATTCTTGTTTGGATGACTAGGTGCAAAACGTAAAGTCATCATAAATGCTAGCAGCAGCCTTTCTACATGTTGGCACAGCAAGCAATCTCCCCAGTCTTTTTTACTCTTCTGTTTAAGAAGGTTCCTTTGTTTCGGCTGTGGAAGATCCTGTCCTCTTCTCAGTTCTTCAGATATCTTCCATCAAATTTTCTGGACCCTTCCAGTAACAAGGTGTCATAAAACCTGTTCTCCTAGTGATTGTGGTGGTGTTCATTAAAATATGCATAGGTGCTGATTGTCTTAGCTAACTTCCTTTAGTGGTCTGCATAACAGAGCCTTTTACACTTTGCATCTTTCCTGGTACATTTTCATAACTTCTATACCATAACTGGTAACACTTAAAACAATGTCTTTACTGTGCATAAGTTTTCATACAGATCACGATATGAAACATGACTCAATTTTATAAACCTGTCTTAGAGATACAGACATTTTAATAGCACATACGTTAATACTTAGCATTACAATCATATCAGAAGTTATATTCATAAATCATCATGGCAGATTCTTCACAATCTCTCCTATATTACTATATAGGGTGAAAACAGACAAGACAGTAGCCCAGATTATCCCCCTCTAAATGGATGGCCATCTTCCCATCTATTAGGTGACCGCCAGATGTTCACCTGTACCAAACACCCACCCACCACCTGACCCGTGGCTCCACTTATTGCGTCATCCACGAATGCTGGCTGACGCAGGCAAATGTGCATCCCACGTGGCCGTCTCCCATCTGTTAGTGTGTGAACAGGCTCTGCATGTGTGCAGGTCCACTAGGACCATAGAACCCCAGGTGGAGCCCCTAGAGTGGTCCAGGGAGCACCTGCATATTTTTTTGGGGGGGGGGTTGCAGAATGTGGAGGGGAGGAATGCCTGTCTGCCTGTCTGTCCAGTTCATCTCACAGAACCTGCGAGTGGTGGCAGCTGCGTGTAGGCTCCAATACCCATAGTGTTGCCCTGTTGCACTGTTAAAAAGCTACCACATTCCACTCCAGAAGTTTTTAGCAGTGCTCAGTGAGAATTAAGTTAAAACAATGCTGAGTGCCTTTAAAAACCCTACCTTTGTTTGAAATGTATACTGGGGTCTTTTGGCCCTCTAGAAATACCAGATGCTATAATTTAAAAGGAGAGAGGGATTCTTAGGACTGTGCCCTACTCACCTCCCATGTGAAGTGCAGAGGTTGAGAGACACTGCCGTTTCCCTCCAGCAGCTTGGAAATTCAAATGTTGGAAGCAAGCAGGTTGTTGCTGCTGTCCGTCTGGCTGCAGCTCTGACAGAGCTGGTGGCAGGAGGTGGGAAGGGGGAGAATGAGTTGGGTGTTAGACAAAGTGAAAAAGTGAAAAAGTGAGTGGGTCAGAAGAGCAGTTAGGTTGTAAGGATGGGGTTGAGCAAGCCAGGGTGGGAGGTAGAGCTAATGGATTGGGTAGAGTCATGCTAGGGCTGGGCTAGCAGAACAATGAATGTAATTGGGGCTAGTGGGGGTGTGAACAAGTCTGGTGGAAAGTCTGGGTCAGCGGGGACAAGTAAGGCAAAGTCGGGCCACAAGAGACAGGATGTGTGTGTGTGTGTGTGTGTAATTGTAGTGCAGAATGTGTTTGGTCTTCTTGTACTTTAGAAGTACATCATTGTGCAGAGTAGCAAGCGAGTTTTCCAGCAGCCCTCCAGGTAAGCGATAAAAACTGGCACGAATTCTGGAAAGCTTTTAGGGAGGTGTCAAGTGCAGTACTGCATTCTGGAGGATAATACACTGCACTTGTGCTTTGGGATTAGAGACAACACCACTGCCAACATTTTAATGCAATTGCTTAAACTCTCAGGTTTAAAGATTAATACACTTGTATTTTCTTTATTGTCTCCTCCTTCCTACCCCAGTCCTACAACCTCCCAAAGCACAACATTTAAAATAAGCACATAGCTCCTACTAAGCCAGCTGGCTTTTTACATACAGTATCTTTTTATACTGGTAAAGCCAGAGATGGGAGAAAGGGGGCTGTGGAATTAACATGCTCAGCTAGCAGTATGGAAAGGTGGTGGGGATTGTTATTTGTATCTGAATTAACCATTTTCTTCCAAGTGTCAACATTGCTTTCTACTACTACTACTACTGCTGCTACTACTTATCATTTCTATAGTGCTACTAGTCGTACACAGCGCTGTAGAGATACACATAATTTAAAATAATCCCTGCTCCATGGAGCTTACAATCTAATCAAGACATAGACAACTACAAATAAGAGTCTTCCTATGAATAATGGACTATAGGATGCAGGTGTTCAATAAGTTTATTTATTTAAGATAAAATGGTTGACGTCCACAAGACTATGATAAGGGTAGGTCCTGGTTTCATGATATAAAAGCTATCTCAAAGAAGTGGGCCTTTGGGCGGGACTTGAATATGGACAGGGAGGGGGCCTGACGCCCCACCTCAGGAAGTTTTTTCCAAGCATACGGTGCAGCAAGGTGGAAAGCACTGAGTCAGGAGTTGGTGATGGAGGAGAAAGGCACACGTAAGAGCATCTTGCCTGATGAATGGAGGTCACGAGTAAGGGCGTAGGGAGAAATACACCCTTTTCAACTGACCCAGGCCTGGCAGTCTCAGTGCTTACCCCGTGTTTGACGGCTCTGGGGGATTGGATGAGGGCAAGTCGTTTGAAGCTGAATCCCGACAAGACGGAGGTGATGCTGGTGGGAAGGGCTGAGGGGGTGGTGGCACCCGCCATTGACGGGGTCTGCCCTCCATTGGTTCCTCAGGTTCAGAGCCAGGGGGTGCTCCTAGACTCACAGCTATGCCTGGATACTCAGGTGGCGACTGTGGCAAAGGGGGCGTTCTGTCAATTACATCTGGCATGTTGGCATTGGCCGTATGTCTCAGACTCCATCCTGGCCATCATCGTCTATGCTTTTATTACCTCAAGACTGGACTACTGCAATGCACTCTACATGGGGCTACCCTTGGTGATGGCCCGAAGGCTGGAGCTGGTGCAGAATGTGACGGCCCATCTCCTTATTTGGATGGGTCACTGCAAGCATATGGCACCAGTGCTCCAATCTCTGCACTGGCTGCCTATAGTCTTCCAAGCCCAATTCAGAGTGTTGGTATTGACCTATAAAGTCCTACATGGCTTGGGCCCTGCCTACCTGTGGGATCGCCTCACCCTCTGGGTCCTGGATCGGCCCCTGCAGTTGGCTGTGAATGCCCTCCTCGGGGTCCCCCGGGTTTTCCAGGTAATGAGGAGGAGTAGGGTGTTCTTGGTGGCCACACCGCGGCTGTGGAACTCCCTCCCGATGGAGGTCCACTTAGCCCCGAACCTCCCCTCTTTCCATCGACAATGTAAGACCTGGATGTTCTGCCAGGCATTTGGTGAGGGAGACGGGTGACAGGTGGGGGTTTGTGATGGGGGGGTGGGTTTAACTCCACCAGGTATGCCTTATGGGGTGTTTTTATGATATTTTATGTTTTTTATTATATATTTTTATTTATATTTTATATTGTAATTTGTTATGTTTTATATTTTGTATTGTTGTGAGCCACCCTGAGCTGTGACAGTAGGAAGGGGTGGCACAGAAATGTATTATTATTAATAATAATTATAATCCTAATTAATAATTAAAAAATAAGAGAGGAGAGGTACAGAGGAACTGCAGAATAAAAACACTAGTAGATGAGAAGGAGAAGCTTGAACTGTATGTGGAAGCGGATGGGCAGCCAGTGTAGTGACTTGAGGAGAGGGGTCACATGGTCATAACGGCTTGCAAGGAAGATGATTTTCGCAGCTGAATTTTGAATAGGCTGTAGTGGAGATAAGTGGCTCAGTGGGAGACCTGAGAGAAGCAGGTTGCAGTGGTCTAAGCAGGATGTGATGAGATAATGGATTAGAGTTTTAGCAGTGTGTTCAGACAGGAAGGGACAGATTTTGGCAGTATTATAGAGAAAGAAATGACAAGTTTTGGCAGTGTTTTGAATGTGAGCAGAGAAGGAGAGAAAAGAGTCAAAGGTGACCCCAAGGTTGAGGGCTGAGGGGACTGGGAGGATGACAGTGTTCTCTACAGAGATGGATAGAGGTGGAAGAGGAGAAGTGGGTTTCAAGTTGCCTGGGGAGAATGTAAGTTTTTGTCCCAGAGCTTTGTGTGTGTGCGCGCACATGTGCATACGCGCATTGGTTCTTTAACACTGCAGAGCATAAGAGGAGATGAGAAAGGAAGGAAACCTGCAGGGTAAGTCTGAGCTGGGGAGCGAGACAAAAGAGAAGAAAAGGAAAGCTGGGGTGTCTCTACATACAGAATCAAGCCATTAATGGCTTCAGAGATCAAAGCAACTCTTGAAATTACACCCAAACTGAAACCCATTTGGCTACAGTATATGCAGGTCTTATTCAATGTTTCCATTTATTTAAAATATGATAAAAGCTGAATATTTTACATCACTAAAATATATTCCAAAAGTTGAAGACCTATTTTTCACATAGTTTCAAACACACACACACACACACACACACACACACTTTTGGATTTTGAATAATTCAAATTTTTTTGTTTGTTTCTTGGACATTTTCAAATCCCTATAGTTTATTCAACTTTCTGACCTTTAATGGGAGTGTCCAATGTGTGCTTGAGTGAGCGCTGTCATAGAATGACACTTGCCCTAGAAGCTGCGTATCGGGTCAGAGAGAGGAGAGTCATTTGCTGCTCGCATTCATTTGAGGATTTCAGAGGCGTATTGGCTGATGTGACCCATGTACCAATATAGGCATTCAGAGAGGGTCAAATTCCAGTTATTTTTCAAAGTAAATGGCAGGGGGTGTGTGTGCATGCAGATGAAGTGTCAGAACAGTGTAAATACAAATTAGAATAATCCATTGCACTTTAATTTATAGCTCTTTTTATCTGTAGACCTCAGAGCCTGGCTAGGTATCATAAGTACTATTCATAGAAGAAAAATTGAGACACAGAAAGAAAGTGTTTCACCCATAGCTACAAAGTGAATCTGTGAAAGAGCTGCAGATTGTATTGATTAAGTCCTAACTTCCATTCCTGTGCTCATTCCACACTTGCATCCTTGGGTAATTTCAGATGTGACAGGCCTTTCGGCCCGCCACGCTGAACCCTGAACCGGGATCTGTCTCGGATCCTGGTCCGTGATCAGACTGGCCATCTTTTAGACATGCTGGCTTGATCGCGGAAGGGATTCGGGGAGGGGGCGGAGCTGTGCGGTGCGACATGCAGCCACTCAGTTCCACCCCCCCCGTGCTCCTCCGGCCGCCCACCTGATTGGCCGCTGCGCCCGATCCCGTACTGTGGTCGGAACCACGGTCCGGAACGGGGCAAGGTAGCAGATGTTACCTTCGCTCCATTCCTGATCATGATTCAGCTGATTCCTGATCAGCATGATTCGTGATCATGGTTCAGCTGGCCTCACCTCCAGAATTGTGCTTAGCTTTGAACCCCACCAGGAATTCACCATGGTGAACATCTGTCAGGTCCTCAAACAGACGTTCACGCGATCACAGTTACCCCCCTGAATCCATTGTGATTCAGGTGGTTGACTGTGATCCCGTAACATCTGAAATTACCCCTTGTTTCTGGTATATGAGTAGGAACGGTACAATTCCTCATCCTGTTAGCATGGTAGATCTTTGCAGATTTACAATATGAATTTAGGAGTATGTAAGTGACTTCAGCCTGGGAATTTAAGGACTTGAGGATGAATAACCAGTTTCACTCTCACAGCTAGATGCTATTTAAGCACTAAAGTGATTGCCCCTATAGAAATACCTCAGATGAATAGACAAAAGGGACTACAGTTATATCATCTTTTTTTCTGCCATAGCGGTGGCTTGACTTATAGCACCTAACTGTTGGCAGAGGTTTCCAGTACACCAAATTATTGTAACATCATGTTACAAAACTTCACGAAGTAAGCAGCCCCAGAGTAGGAATCTCAGGTTTCTACACCACCCTTCTGGGAGCAAGAATGCCAGAATAACTGAGGTAGCCCTTGGGTTAACAATAGACTTTTAAGGATAACAAGTCCTGCCTGAACAGCAGAGATGGATGGCAATGGATTATCTTGTCCATTTCTTTGTGCAAGGAAGGCCTAAGGTGATGTCCAATGTGTCTTCCAGGAATTTGTCCTAATTTTCCAATTATGGGGTTTGCACCATTTCAACGGGGTGCCTTCCTGTTGGGCAGCCTTCATACTTGAAGATACCACTTAGCATTTCTAGATGCCCATGCCAGAACTCCTGGTGAGTACAGTTTGGGGAAGTGAGAGAGAGTGGGTGTTTTTAGCCAAGATGCTACCCCACTGCATGGCCACCCAGGAGCCACGGAGCGCACCGCCTGTCTGAAGGTGGAGCAGGGGGATGTGCACTCCTATGAACCATGGAGCATGGCCACGCACAGAGCACTGCCAGGAAATGCAGAGTGGTCCATGCAGGGCAAGCTAAATACTCCATGGCAACAGGTGGCCACAGAGACCCTGCCTGTATGAACTGGGACAGCCAGCCACACCAGCAGACCAGTCTACCACTCAGAGGCACTGTGGGCAAGGGACGTGGCCTTTGCAAGTAATAGGAACTGGCCAGAAGCACTGGGGAGTCCAGGTTCCCTAGCGCTCAAACCAGGAACATGTCTGTTGCAAACGACAGCCCTTCAGGCTCCCCCCCCACCCCCCATGGCCCGTGGCTGCAGGGTTGCCACCTATGTATATTTTTCCAGGCCACTTATGAAACATACATGATGCAGGGCTTGCATTGGTGCCATAGGTGCCAATGAAGACTCTGCAACATGTATGTTTCATAAGTGGTCTGGAAAAATATACATAGGTGGCAAACCTATCCATGGCAGAGGGAGTGCTTGGGGGCTTGCCTCCGTGGCAGGGGGAGCCAGGCTGGGAGCCACCCATTTGAATCTCCACCTTAGTGGGTGCTCCACTGCAGAGGCAGCCTCCTCCTCCCCCCCTATTACCTAGATCTATGCTCTGAACTCCTGTCTCCCAAGATCAATGTTCTGAACCCCTGTCTCCCGGCACTGAAACCTGCCTGCCAAATGACACCTGCTTCCGGTGGGGAGTCTATTCTGCAACATAAAGACGTTAGATATTTCCTGCCTTATATTCAGTCCTACTGCCTATCTTCATCCTGTCAGTTCTGATCTCTGTAATGGTTTCCCAAATTCCCATTGGCATTTGCATCCCTCTGACAACTCTCTTGGTGTTTTATCAAACTGTCCCTAATCTAATCTTATCATCTATCTATCTATCTATCTATCTACACACACACACACACACACAGAAGTGATTGACAAAACAGAGGTAAATGAAATCTTTTAGTTAAACGTTTCAGCTTCCGTCTTCTTCGGTAACAGTTGGATAAATCCTCTGTTTTGTCAATCACTTCTTTGTGTATTTGATCGCTAGTGATTGAGAGTGGTTCTCACCTGCTAAGACTGGGCTTCCCCTTCCTGTCCTCAGTTAAGAAGGCTTGGGATGTGTGCGAAAAGTTCACATTCTGAATGGAGCTTATATGTAGCTCAGAGGTGGGGAACCTCAGGCCCTGGGGCCAAATGCGGGCCGCTGCAAGTTTTTATGTGGCCCCTTTCCACTTCCTGGATCTGGTCCCTGGATTCAGTTTTTACCTCCAATCACTGAAAAACTGAGCTCACTGGAAGGGAGCAGCGATGAGGTCATGCAAACAAGGATAGGAGACAGTTCTGTGTTACAAATCCATGATTTGGCCTCTCCTTTCCTTGAGTGCATCCCCACTTAAGCATCCCCACCCCAACTTCTGGGCGGCCCTTGGAGCTTGTGCAAGCTTTCAAAGTGGCTCCAGGGAGGGAAAAAGATCCCCACCCCGATGTAGCTAAAGAAAAACAGCTCCTCTGGCTACTTGTGGAGCTAGGCGGACTGGATTCCCACCGAGGGCTGGTGGTGTTCAGAATCCTTACACCTATCCAAGTCAGGCCTGACTCCCACAACTTTTCCTCTCCCTGGTGCAACAAAGCCTCCGTGTGCGATAACATCTCTCATCATCCCTTCCCAGGGGAGACAGGAGGAGGGTGTGTGTGAAAGAGAGAGTCCGTCTCTGTGAGCTGCGATCCTGCCTCTTTTCCATCCTTTCTAATTGCTTTCGCACAGAAACTAAACTACAACCCCCTGAGCACCTTGAAGGATTAAATGCTGATCAAAGGCAGGTTTAACTGTATCCCCGGGACAAGCTGCTTAGACACCAGGAAGCACAAGCTGTGGGTTAACACAGCAACTGGGAAAGCAGAATAAATTAACAATTAGCATTTAAACAGGAACAAGAGGGGAGTGTGAAGAGAGAAGGGCGGGAGGGGTGGAGAATTCTTTTTTTACAGTGGTGGCAGGGGATGCTGGCAGGGAGAGAATTTAGCATTGCATCTTGTTCATATAGCCGGGGGACACACTGCTCTGTATCTCGGCTGATCTCTAGCAATAGTTACCACACACAGCCTTTCTCTCGCCAGATTTGGGTTTTCTACTGTAATAGCATTAGGTGGGACTTTCTGTCAAAAACAAGCTTGGTTGGATTGGAAGCGAACAACATGATCATAATCATACATATAAAAAAATAAAATAAAACCCCATATAAAATATCCATAACTCCCCTCCTGCACAGATCCTAACCATACCTGTTGAATGCTTGGCCAGATAAATAGGTCTTACTCTGCCTCCGAAGATGCTCATGTCCCAGACAAAAAAATTTCAGGCTCAGGAAACATTTAGTGAATGTATTTGTTTATTTTAAAAGTGTCCACTGCTAGTTCTGCACATCTGGACTAAGCTCCCAAAACAGAGCATGAAAGCACATTCTCCTGGCATTTTTCAGCACAGCTGGGATTTGGAAGGAAGATAATGGTATGGTTAGGCTTAACCTGAGGAGAAACTGAAAAAGTATCTTTATCTAGCCCTGAAAGGAGATGAGTTCCAGACGTCTTGACTGAAGTGTTAAGAATGAGGGTTCTTGCAGCAAGTAGTGTCCTTCTCACAGTCTGGTGCAATATATCGGTGCCAGGAAAGCTAAGGCCATATTGTGCCAAGCTATAATATGGTGCCAAGAGGCCAATAAATGACTCTCATGACAGGTAAAGACACCCCTTTGCACAGGGGAAATATTTGGCTTGTGGACAGGGGCTCTCAGCAAATCACGTGCTGTACCTGCACTTTTATAAGGGCCTACTAATTTTATCAAAATACAGCAGCTCTAGTTCTAGATGCTAAAAGCTGAATCATATCCAGCCTTTCCAACGGGTGAATGAGAAAGAGCCTTAGCATCCATGTACCCATACACAGAGCACATCTATATTCAGGACATAGGTCCTTTTCACACAGGCTGGGAGGAGCAGCAGTGTGGGGGGGAGGGATGAGTGTGTGCCACAGTCCATGGGTGGCATGTGGATCTCCATCCACCCCCACTGATCTACACGGCACGCACAGAGACATCTCTGTTTTGTCTGATGCCTCCGTGCGTGGGGGATTGGTGGAGGTGGGTGGAAATGGGTGGAGCGCGGGAGTGCACCCCCTCACCCAACCCAGTGGTCACACGGACACCCCCCATGCCCACGTGGACAAGGGGGGTGTCTCGTGTGAAAAGGGCCATAGAGTCCAGGTATGATGTGACAGCTGCCACCAAACCAGGGATCAGCTGAGGTACTCCAGAGCTAAAGTTAGCTAAAGCCTTTACAAACTGAACCATAAAGCTAAGACTCTGCAACTGGGCTGTAAAAAGATTCACTTATGCTCTGTGACTCCAGCACAGAGCAGAACCTGTAACCTCACCCAGTGAGCGCCTAGTGGAGAAAGTGTTGGCCTTGCACCCGGGAGGCTAAGGTTCAAATCTCATCTTAGCCATGAACTGCCTGGGTGGCCTGGGGTAAGTCACTATCTGTCGGCCTTAGTTCCCCATCTGTAGAATGGAATTAATAATGACTTACCTCGCAGGGCTGTTGTGAGGGTGAGCTAGATAATGATTGTGAAGCATTCTGAACGCTGAAACTGCTGTAGAGATTATTATTAATAATAATGCATGGAGCTATGGGGGTTTTGCAGGCATTGTGGTGAACTATGCTGCTGCTACTAGCATAGACACTCTAAGGAGGATGGAGAGGAGTGAGACAATGAGGAAAACCTGCAACACCACTCTGCTCCCTGGCCCCCTCTATACTAATCACTAGTGAGCCGTTCTAGTAGAGTGGGAAAAGCTTACCCTCACCCTCTAAAGAAAGAAATTGTAGGTGAGTCAGCCTGGTCAGAATATCTCCTACACTGCACCCAGCACCACGCTCCCTACCATGATGGGCAGTCATGGCAGCCAACAACGATCCCTCCCTCTGACACACACACAGGCTCTATAAAATTAGTGGAAAATGCAATGAGTCCCCCCCCCCCCCCCC
>QEPC01001665.1:1173317-1191516 GCA_003113815.1 Sphenodon punctatus | reverse complement strand
CCCCCCCCCCCCCCATTATTTCTAAAGCATGAGCCAGAGGCGGGAGATTTAGGCTGCTTGCCCACGTTAGGGTGTGTGTGTGTGTGTGGACTTACACAAGGCAAAATGATGGCAGAGAAACTCAAGTGAATCTCTGCTCATGGGCGCCGGGGATAAAAACATCATCAGACAATTCTCATGGTGATTTCACTCATGGGTGACGGGGCTGGATTTTGAGCCCTGTCACCCGTGAGTGAAATTGCCGTGAGCATGGTCTGATGACATTCTTCTCCTCCATGCCCACCACGAGCGGAGTGTCACATGAGTTTCCCTGCCATGATTTTGCTCACATAAGTTGCCCCCTCCTGTAATATGGCAAGGAGCCTTAGGATTTGGCTATTGGTCTGAGTCAGCATGGGAATCCTATGTTCTTATGATGTATTGGCTGTTTCATGTGAGAGCCTCACTTCCTGCTGATGTGGAAGAAGCAAGGGGCCCTAGCTCAGTTCAAATATCAAATATGAATGTGAGTAGCATGAGATGCAGAAACCTTTCATGAAGGGTATATATTTATTCATACTAAATAATGAAAAGAATTCCTTATGAGTGAATAAACCTGCCAAAGGAAGTCAGCTTGCTCACTAAAGCTCTTAAATTCCTGTATGGCTGCAGTGTTACATAGATTAGAGGCCATTTTCTTTGCCACAGCATATGCAATCTTTTACAAAGAAAAACCCCCAATAAAAGCTGTTGTGATATTTCTTTTGCCCTGCACTATGTAAAGAACAAACAAACACCTTTCCATTTTGACCTGATGGTTACTTCTCTTTGAATGGAAAATTCAGTACATGAATCTGTGAGGCTCAGTGCAATCTGTGTGAAGAATGATTTGCCAGGACATCAAAAGCCTGGAGAACAAGCAGGTCAGGCTTAGAGACTAGAAAGAGCTCGGTTGCTGGTTTTGTATCCAGATGCTGATTTGACAGGGAGCCAGGGGATTCAGTTTTGCTGGCCAAGTACGTGGGGCAGCTGAACTGCAGCTTCTGGGATGAAGAGGTGGGGCTGAGTTGCCTGTGGGTTAATCAAGGCTAATGAAGCTCGCACTTCATTGAACCAGGTTTAGAAAAGCACATAGGAGTGCTCACTCTTCTGATGGACTATGTTGGAGAGGCTGAAAATCATAGAGGAAACAAGAAAAAGAGTTTGAAAAAGAGGTCTCTGGATGACATCAGAACTACATAGACAATGGCTGTTTTTAAATGAGCACAGCTGGGGAAGGGGGGTCTGTGTGTGCTGAGTGGGATGGCTGCGGACTGCCCACCTATGTGGGGTGAGTGGAGACTTGGGGAGGGATTCAATGTGCCAGGGATGCATATGCGCTCCTACCTACGCACATTTCAGCTCCCCCCACCCCCCACATGGAGTAGTCCAGATTTTTCTCTAGTGCTCTGTGAGTGGCCATCCCGGGGGGCATGGGTCACGGGAGTGTGCACCCCTGATGCAGCCTTCAGATGGGTGTTTGGATGCATGTGGGATGGCTGGACCTACGTGGTGGCATCTCGTTTAAAAACGGCCAATGATGTTCATTCATGCATTTGAAATGGGGTTTTGTTCTATTTGGGCCATTGGGAAGAAATTCATGAGCATGATTCCTTCTCTTGCCATTGTGCTGTGTGCTGATTAGCTGCCACTCTCCACCCTAAAATAGGGGTGGGGAACCTCAGGCCCTGGGGGCAAAATGCAAGTTTTTATGTGGCCCCTTCCATTTCCTAGCTCTGGCCCCAGGATCCAGTCCCTACCCCCAAGCACTGAAAAACTGAGCTCAGAGTAAAGGGGCAGAGATAAAGGCATGCACACAAGGGTAGGGGACAGATCCATGATCTGGATCCTCCTTGAGCGTACCCCTTGCACACCCCCAGCTTATCTGTGGCCCTCAGAGCCTGTATTAATTGTCAGAGTGGCCCTTGGAAGAAAGAAGGTTTCCCACCCCTGCTCTAGGAGATGTTGTATTTCAGCAGTGTCATCTCCTCCTTACTGGCCTCCCTCACTCTCACCTGTCCCCCCTTATCTCCATCCAAAACTCCACTGCTAGGGTCATCCACTCGGCCCATCGCCTCGACCACGTGCAGCCTCTCCCCTCTCCTCACTTCACTGACTCCCCCTTCCCAAACACATCCTTTATGAACTCCTGGTGTTCACTTACAAATCCCTTCACAACCTGGCTCCCCCTTACCAAAGCTTACCAAATCAAAATTTTAAAAAGGGAGACAATGGAGCTGTGGTGTCCATGATAGGGAGTTCTGTGAAATTGGGGTGTCTGTTCTGTGAAGCTGCAGAGTTCTGAAATAAAAGACATTCCCTTAAAATAAGGGAGAATCTGGTAACTTTCATGGGCAGAAAAGTGTCAAATGGAGAAAATATTTTTCATTAACAAAAGCTTTTTGTCCATTTTGAAAATTCCATTGTGCTTTCAGATTGGATACTTTTACAATCTTTGATTGGGTAGAACGTTCTTCAGTGGAGAAAAGAGGGAAATTTTGTCTTGTAAGAGGTGCTTGTCCTTGAAAGCCTCCTGTGGTCGTCATCCTCCTGGCTGTTCAGGCCACTTGCAAGTTCTGAATTATTTATGGTGGAGTCCCAGCATCACCTCCCTGCACTGAATCTCTCTCATCTTTACAACCTGCCGATTGGAAGAGAAGCTACATTAGAATAAGTGGTTTTATTGCTACTATTCTTCTTAATTTTGGCATTTGTTTAACCTCTTGGTGAGTTGGGATTTCTTGCCCCCTGAGCTCTAATGCGATGACATTGGGAAATGTAGACCCAATACATCTGCAGCAAAGGGGCTAGAATGGAATGTGGTACCTTGATGGCTGTGTTAAATCTTACTGCAGCCTGAGGGCAAACCTCTAGTTTTCTCAGGTTCATTTTATTCCCTTATCACTCAGGTTACAACACAGTCTATGATGTGTGGGCAAAATAATTCAATTCACATTCAGCCCAAACTTTCATTGAATTCACAGGAACCTTGAACTGATTGTAAAGATGGGACAATCTGCCTCAAAGACAGAAATCAAAACTATTTGGAGTCCATTCCAAGAACTGGCACCCCTTGGTTCTTTATTTGTGACCCAGACTGAAGAAAAAAAATAGGAGGATTCAAAAATTGCTTTGGTGCAAGTCATAGCTACCCAGCCAATCTATGCAGTGATGTCTTATCTCACCAAGGATATATGGTCTAATGGTTAGGGTGCAAGCTTGGGACTCAGGATCCCTGAGTTCCATTCTCTCTCTCCTAAAGAGTATTTGCCCTTGGGGAAATCACTTAGGCCCATTTCACATGAGACACGCTCCACCCTTCCCCACATGTGTGACTGGGGGGGGCGATGTCCGTGCAACCACTGGGGTGGGTGGGTGGGTGCATGCGCGATCCTGCACTCCACCCATCTCCATCAATTCCTCACCCTCTGAGGCATTGGACAAAATGGAGATCCCTCCATGCGTGGAGATCGGTGGAGATGGGTGTGTGTCCATGCGGTTGGCCACCCATGCGCCACACATCTGTCGCAGTGTACACACACACACACGCACATGCGCTGCGGCTCCTCTCATCCCGTTTGAAAAGGGCCTTAATCTCTGTGTGTCTTAGGCCCTTTTCAGATGGACTGTGATGCAAGGGTGGGTGGATGGGTGTGCAGCGCGTGAACAGCCATTACACAGACACACACACATCTCCACCCACCTCCACGCATGGAGCCATTGCCGTTTTGGCCGTTGGCTCATTGCATGGGCTATGGGTGGAGGAGGGTGAAGTGCAGGAGCGTGCATGCACCCCCACCCACCCTCTGCGGTGGTCACACGGGTGCCCCCCACCCATTCCGACACATGGGCATGCAGGGGCAGGGGGCATCTTGTGTGAAATGGGCCTTAGTTCTCCACTTGTAAAATGAGGGGGGGGGGGATTGTGAAATGCTTCGATGCCATGATAATGAGGCCTACGTGCCTAGGCTGGATAGACAAGTGCTTCCTAAGCAAGGGCTGTGACTTCCACCTCTCTTAAAGTCCTTCCCTTGTCCTCATCTTTTTATTTGTCCCTTTGACATGTTTATCCCATAGACACAACATGTACAGGTGTATTCTTTCAGCTAAAATGTGTCAGGGCTACACAAAAAGCTAACAATGCACACAAACTGCTATTTAAAGGCATAGAGCCAAAGTCAGGCTTGGTGTAAGTGACTAATTGGTGCAACTATACTAATTTCAGCAGGTCTGAATTTGCCTCCTGTGTCCGCTGGAGGAGGCTTTCTATACTGCAATCACTCCAGCGGATGTGCTTACAGTGAAAAGGCAGTGTCAGCTGCATAAGGAGTGGGAGCATCTGCCCTCAGGCCTCTCCAAAACAGCAGCAAACCTTTTGCTGCTAAAGCCCTCCTGCCGGCAGTGAAACTGCACAGTGGAGATAAAAGAGGCCTCTCTGATCTCTCTCATCATCTCTGCAAACGCCATCCATCTGCATTGATATTTACACACTTTGCCAAAGTGACAACATCATTATCGCTTGCTCAATATTTGAGCTGCTGAAATATTTTCTGCATAATTTAACACCCAGACAAGATAATGTATTCTGGGTGGGCAGCAAGGCACTCTGGGCACACTGCTTCCCCACGCAAAGTGAATCCACTCCATCTATGTCTTAGGTGGGACATGGGTGTGAGAATAAAACCTGCATACTCCTTGACTCGCAGCCATCACGCATGGAACTCATTCCTCACAGCCTTGGGCAACAGCAAAATCTTAGGAGCCCTTGTAATTATAATATTGAAAAATATGCCATGCCAGAAACTTGGGTGTAGCTAGAGCAGTGCATTGAAACTGAAGGAAAAGTATTTCAATTTTCACTGGGAGAAAGCTGGAATGCGGCATTTTTGAGGCCAAGACAGCACTAGAAAGCCGAGATTATCCTCACAGAACATAATCTTCTTAGGCTTTGTTCAGAGGCAGCACTGGGCTGTTTAAACAGAAAGGGTGGGGGGGGGACCCCAGCTCGCATTGCTGATATTGAAATGCAAACTAATTTTACACCCTGTTTTCCTCACCATCCCACTCTGGTCTCTGCTGATTGGCTTTGAATAAAAGGATGTAAATTCCTCCATCCTCACTCCCGTCTTTCTCTGGTCCCCCACTCCACCCCTTGTACTCTGCACACTTAATTTCTAAGTCTTATACAAGTGCTGGAGACGAAGAAGCTGTGAAGTCCCAGGCTATCCTTGCTGCTATTGTTTTATAGTGAGCCAGGCAATAACCCTGTGAGAGGGCAGCAGAGAAGGGCTGGACAGCCGGTTTCTTATTTCCAAGGGCTTGTCAGAAATGTTCTTTTGTTTGCCATCATCTCAGCGATGTTGAAGAGTGGGACATTTGGTGGGCTTCTCCTTTTCTCCTAGAAATCATTCACCACCTCAGTTCTTTAGCCAAGGATCGGCATTGGACAGGTTGGAAAGGTTCCTTTTAATTTTCTCCCCAGAAAGGCAGTTTCCTTCTGGAGCAATCTGAGGCACCAATTCTAGGTCTGCACACGTGTGACACGCAGACTGAAGGGTCACTGTACACATGGTGTTGGCACTGGAGTTGGATGATCCACACGCGCTGCTGCAGCTCTGCCTCTCCTGGTAGCAGAGCTGTGGTGGCAGATTCAGGTGGCAGATTCAGGTTGCATGGTCAGATTCAAAGGACAGCACCATATTCAAGCAGTGACCTAGGATCAGGGCTTGAGATGTCATGTGCACACCGTACAGCATGAGCAGCAACAGTATGGATTCTCACTGCCTAAGAGTAAATGACTCCGCACTCAGTTCCTCTTCTGATAGGGGATGAAGGAGGCATCAGATCCAGCATATGCTGATTCTGGAAAGAGTGGATGGATCAAAACCAACTCTTGTATTTTCTCTGAGCAACATTATTAAAGGAAGACCATTTCAGCAGGCTTGGGCTCTCCACCTCCCCACCTTGTCTGGACAAGTTTCTGGAAGATAGGTCCATTAGCAGCTATTAGCCAGACAGGATCAGGGAACATGATGGGAGCTGGGGGAAAACAACAGGGAATTAATCCCCCATTGTGACCTGCTGGGTACTTCTCCCAAGCCACCGTGATTGGCCACTGTCAGAGACAGGATGCTGGCCTAGATGGACCATTGGTCTGATCCGGTATGGCACTTCCTATGTTCTTATGTTATGTTCTCCTTAGGTGGGGGAGGGGGCAGGGGAAGCAGGTAGAAGCTGCGCTGCCCTGGGATTGTCCTTACTACAGCGATAGGTGGGGGACAGGTGATGCTGGCAGCACGTGCTCAAGCTGAAGGGAGTACGATAGGGGGTGCGCCCAGCTGGGAAGCTCCTTACCAATCTCTCTGGTCATCAGTTCATCACTTCTAACTGGTTTTACTACACACACACACACACACACACACTTTGTTTGCATGTCTTGTTCTGGGATGGGAAAGAAGATGGGAACATTCTGGGAGAGGACAGAAGCTAGGGGGCAACAGCTGGAATCAAGCGGCAAGCAGAAGGAAGGGAGGGAGCATGTGCACATGGCCTCTGAGGCCCTGATCCTAGGTCACTGCTTGAGTATGGTGCTGCCACTCGAATCTGACCATGCTGCCACCTGAGGCTGCCACCACAGCTCTGCTCCCGGGAGAGGCAGAGCTGCAGCAGTGGCTGTGGGTCGTCCAAATCCATTGGCAGCACCATGTGTACAGTGATCCTTCAGACTGCGTGTCACATGTGTGCAGACCTAGAATTGGTGCCTCAGATTGTTCCAGAAGGAAACTGCCTTTCTGGGGAGAAAATCAGAAGGAACCTTTCCAACCTGTCCAATGCTGATCCTAAAGAACTGAGAAGGTGGCTAATAGAGGGAGAACTAATAGAGGCACTACCACATAGCCATGTCAATTTCAATGTGGCTGTCTTTGGAAGTTTGTACAGCCATGTCAGTTTTAGTGAGGCTCTGCCACTTTTCCTTGTTGGGAGGGGAAGATATCCCCCCCCCCCGCTGCTGAATGGAGCAGGGGGGCAAATGCCACCCTGCGGTGCACGGCAGACAGCTCAACTGAATTTAATACGAATGCACTACATAGGAAGATTCCCTATACTTTCAATAACTTTGCTAGCATAATCTGGTGAAATGCACAGTACAGACACGATTATCCAATAATACCAAGAGCATGGAAAAGAAAAGGCATGATGTTTATCCAACGGTACCAAGAGCACGGCAATGTGCATGCGCAACATAAGGATTCCCTTCCGAACTTTAAACTTGTTTTTATTAAAACAGGAACTTTTTTGGATTCCCCAAATCAACAGCGATTGCTTGAGATTGGGCTTCTTTTTTCTAAGCAAGCAATGTTCACATAGACCCCCAATTAAAAGAGAAACCCCTAACAAAAGTTTTCAATTAGTCTCAATAGGGGAAGTCAGTGACTGAAAACCACCATGTTACAAATAGGCGGAGATACAATGGGAAATCCATCTTGCATTAACTGTAAAAGAGGTGCTACCGCACCTCTATAATACCTTCCCTTCCCTTCTGCGGAACAGCCTCCCAGCATAATCCTTTCATTTTATCTTGTCCTGTGCAGCTGGCTCTTATGGTACTCTCGTAGGCACTCCTTCAGAGACATGCATGTGGCAGTGTCTCAGTCTAGAAGCTCTATATAGAGGGAAATATCTGTGTATATGTCATGGGATTCGGGCTTGCTACCCCACTCTAGGCTGTTGTGACTCAATTTCCCTGGCTTGCAGCTCTCACTGGATCAGCTCTCTCTCTAGAACTGATTGAGCCTGCAACGGGTGAACCTTCTTGTCACCTTTTCAGCCACAGAGTTTCCCAGTACAGACTCTCTCTGGGTTCGTCTGTGTTTGTAAACACAGATTTAACCCCAAACTGTGTCCCGCCAATGTTAGGAGTAGCAATTCCACTGAACCATATGAAGTTCAGTAAAAAGAAGCTTCATGAATAAATCATGAATAAGCCTGCAGTACAAGGTTATACTCAAGAGCGCAGAAATAAAAATAACATAACCAATAACACATTCCTGTCTGTACTTGTATTCTCCTGATTTAGGCTTACCCTAATCAAGGTCCAAGGGTATTTCAGTTCATGTCACAGCCAGTGATGGAAAGCAAGACCAGGTATCAGTCTTAGGTCGTTTTTAGACGATTGCGGCCACGCTCGTGCTTGTTTTGAAAAAATGCCGGGAACTGGGAACAGACAATACACTCCCGGCAATCACGCACCCGGAAGGGGGACACGCATGCTTTTCCGGCCGCGATTTGACTGGGTTGAAAAAGTATGTAGATACTTTTGCTCCATTTCCATTCCTCCCTTTACCCTCTCCCCCACATTGCAAGTTCCAGTTGTGGGCCAAACATCTGTTTAGTGGGAGCAAGAGTGTTGTGCTCCACCTGCATTGCACATATTAGGTTGGGTATTGTGGGGGGAGGGGGAGGGAAAGGTCTGTATTCCCTGCCAACAGGGATCAGGAGCTTTAGGAGGGTCAGTCCAGCCTTCCTGGACTCAGTTACCCCTTCTCGTCATTTGACCCTGAGACTCTCATTTTGGCCTTCATGCGTCTCCGGGTCAAACCATGATAGGTGGCAATCCTTGCTGATCCCAGCAAGCTGCTACTCTGGACAGCGTGTCTACTCTGTCCAAATGATGGAGCAGCCCTGAGAAGCAATACTGGGAATCTTTTTCACAGGGAACCTGGTCAAACAGAACCCATGAATGAGAGATCCTGGCTGAAACCTGCCTGTCCAATCATTCTATATACACTACGTAGTCGTACTATAGCAGGATCTCTGGCCTTAATCAGCCAAACCCCAATATTCTCAGTGCTCAAAAGAATGAAGTCTTTCCCCCTCAGACACTCTCTCTGTTATTCCTCTTTTCATGTTCCTGTTGCACTCGCCCCGCTCCCCTCCTGCTGTGCAGAGAATTCCAGTGCAGGGGAAATACAGCACCAGCTCTTTCATCCTAAATTGAAGGGATTGAAGCGTTCCTCCAAGCACGCAGCATTTCCTTTGCAAAAGACTGGCTGCTAAGCTCTCCCTTCTGCTGGCTTGCCAGAGCAAATCATCAAATAACAAATACACAACATTAAAAGGGGGGTGGGTGAGGCGGTATTCCTGAGATACGCCACTGATTCTGCTTCCAACCTCTCCCCATTGATTAGACATTTCTAAGAGACCACCATTCCCCTTCACCTCTTTCCGTTGTTCTTCAGCAAAGGAGCTCACAGCAGAGTTTTCCTGAAGCTGTACTTTATAGCTCTTCCCATTTGCTAAGCCCCCCAGTCTTGCTTAGGGTCCAGCTATCGTTTGTAAATGACAGTGGTGCCGGTTGTAAACCCGTGCCTTAATTATGCAGAACATGGGGCTAGATGGTTAGTTAGCGTTACTGCAATTACAAAAGCTTTTCGAGTTTGATGGTGCTTTATGTTTCATTGCTTTTATAAGTTGCTGGTTAAGATGATAAATTAGAGATGGAGCTGCACCACCTGCTCTTCCTCTCTATCCCTCTCAGCATTGCTGGGGCGCAGGCCATGATGTTATCTTGGGGTCTTTTAATCTGAGCATCGTGAGTGGGAGGGGGTGCCTGTAGCTGCCCCCGCATGCAATGTGCATGGGGAGTGCTTCAAATGAGCATCTCCCAGCATGGCTGCCCTGTTCATGGAGGCAGCCACCTTGGCCTGCACAGGGCACTC
This sequence comes from Sphenodon punctatus, assembly GCA_003113815.1. Lineage (NCBI taxonomy): Eukaryota > Metazoa > Chordata > Lepidosauria > Sphenodontia > Sphenodontidae > Sphenodon > Sphenodon punctatus. Next base: position 1,181,779 of record QEPC01001665.1, on the reverse strand, counting down.
TGGATTTTTCAGGAGTGCTCCGTGTGGCCAGGAGTGGCCGCTGCGTGGGTCACGGGAGTGTGCCTCCTCACACATTACCATTACATAAGCAGTTGCACGAATCAATGGGGGGGCATGCGTGGACACATCTTGTTTAAAAACACCCATAATATTTAATTGGGAGGATATATAACGAACTTTGCTGTCTTTTTCAGGCATGCTATGCATTATGGGAGCAGTATTTGCAGCCTTTCATCTTCTCTCATCCTCTTCTATTTCTGTTGTTCAGTTAGATGATCTGCCCAATATTTTCCAGTCTGTGCCATGATATTCAGAACGGTTTTTTGTCTTGGGTATTATATTACAGGAGTGGTACCGACAATGGTGAAGCAACAGATTCAAGGCAAACCATGGGAGATGTTAAACTGCACACAATTTCCCATTTCTTTAGTATTTGCTTCTGAAACTGACATGAGAAAGGAAAGCAAGAAGCTGCAGCTTTGAACTACTAATGTATCATAGTATCTTTGAAGTAATTGGTGCATGAAATGTTCTTAAAATGCTTTTAAGATAATGATACAGAATTAGGATGTGGAGTTGTGTGTGGTTTTAAAAAAATTATTATTATTATTTGTATTTAAGAGACCTATATTCTGTTTATGAGAAGAAAATGTGGGATGAGAAGGAGTTTTTGAGGCTGTATAGATACTGCAGTTCTTGGACATTCGGTTGGGACTGAGAGTTTATGTGGTCTTCAAATCCTCTTGTGTAAATCCCTTGCACTTAAGAGTAATAATGAAAAGTGATGCAGTACAGTTTTCTTTTACAATTCTTGATTCTGGCTATATGGAAAGGAGCCTTTCCATGAAAGTGGTTGGATAATATTTAATGGGGGAGGAAAATTAATTTGGGTATATTCAGAGTGTGTGTGCTGTAAAGTGCTGAGCTGTTTTACTCCATTAATTAACTGTGGTGCTGGGGCACGGTGTTACACTGACAGGATTGGCACCTAAATACGTCCCTTCATCTGCAAGGTAGGAAGAGTATGGGCAGCACAAGTTTTTCATATACACACAGGGGTGAGAGGTGGGCTCGGTCTCTTTGGCCTTCTTAACCTCTCTATTGAGAGAAGTGTGTGTCCCAATGTGCTTTGGGTCATTGTTGTTGCATTTTGTTACTGTGAAGTTCCCGCCCGTTGGGAGCTGGACTGTGACCCAACAGACTCTGTTCAGAGAGGCTCTGAACCTTCATTAAACAATAATGACTCACATTTGCTGCCAACCTGAGTCAACTGCAAGCTATTGACCTATGAAACACTCCATATTCCATTCATTTCAACTGTCTAGGTTGGATGCAAACCAGTGACTTGTAAGTGAAAGATGTCTCCATATCTCATTTCCTTGTATTGTCCCGAATGGTTGACTTCAGTTGGTACTGATGTTTGTTATGCATGTGCGTGTATGCAAGAGAGAGAAGGGGAAAGAGGATGTGTTTACTGAATACATGCTTTTCTTTATTTCTTTTTCATTTGTTTTGAGAGTCTGGATTCCAATGGGCTTTTGTGAGGAATTTCATACTCCGAATGGAGGAGGGACTCCAGTGTTGTGCAGGCATTGTGCAGGCACTTCTTGGATGAAGATATCCAAGGTGCTGAGGAGAGATGCCTGTGTATCTGAATAGTAGGACCTGGGAATGTACAGACGAAGGGTGAAGCACACAATGGATGATCAAACAACTTCTCAGTGTTGACATTTCCTGAGCACAAAAAGCAAGTGTAAAGGTGAAAAAGGTTGAGGTGTTGATGACACAGTTGTGTGGGACCTAGCAGGGGTCTATGGGATGGCTCTTGAGTGGATCCGGTCATTCCTGTTGGTGAAGTTCCATCAGGTGGTGATGGGTGATTGTTCATTGTCCTCCTGCCCACTCTCCTGTGGGGGCTCGTAGAGTTCCATCTTGTCTCCCCTTCTGTTCAATGTGTATCTAAGGCCACTGCATGAGATTGTGTGTAGATTTGGGGTGTGTTGCAACACCAGATCTATTTATCTTTTTCATCCAACCCAGGTCCTACAGTTTTGGTGCTTACTTCGTGCCTGACTGCTATTGGGGACTGGATGCGGGTAAGCCAGCTGAAGCGGTATCCAGACAAGACTGAAGTGATGATGGTTAGCTGACCCTGTGACTTGGAGGGGATTGGGACTCCCATCACTCATGAAGTCTGGCTTCCACTGGTTACTCAGATTTGCAGCCTTGGGGTGCTCCTGGAACCCAAACTGCATCTGGAATGTTAGACTGCGGCCGTGGCCGGGAGTGTCTTTCACCAACTCCATCTGGTGAAAAGGCTGTGTGTCCCTCTCTTTCAGATACAGATCTGGCCACCATCATCCATGCCTTCATACCTCAATGCTGGAGTACTGCAATGCGTTCTACATGGGGCTTCCCTTGAAGACTGTTTGGAGGCTGCAGCTTGTGCAGAACATGGTAGCCCACGTCTTGATTGGGGTGGGTAACCAGGAACACACTACACCAGTGCTCCTGAGTCTGCATTGGCTTCCAATAACAGTCCAGGCAAAATCCAAGGTGTTAGTTTTGAGCTGTAAAGCCCTAAACGTTCTGGGCCCTACATATTGGTTCAGAGGCTGCAGCTTGTGCAGAACGTGGTGGCCCGTCTCCTACGGGGATGGGTCATCGTGAGCACATTACACCAGCAGGGGCGGATTGGCCATTGAATGCACCAGGAGGATTCCCGGTGGGCCGGTGGCTGGTCGTGCTGTCTTTTTTTAAATTATTCTTAACAAACAAACCAAAAGAATTGTTGGTCCTGACCCCTGTAGGGTTGGGTTGTGTTGGAGGGGAGGGGGAGGGCTTACCTGACTCTCCCTCCTAGTAGCGCTGCAGCAGCAGCGGGGACAATGATCGGGCTGGGAAGGCTGTTTGTTTACAAACAGCTCCTGCCCATGTGCTGATCAGAAGGTTGCTACCTTGTAAAGAAGGTTCTTCGAGATGGCTCCCAACGTTCTCACAACTGGGTTGTGCGCGCAGGAGCCAGTGACTCACTCCACTGGACTCTCGTGGAGAGCGCAGCAGACCCTGGCGCAGGCGACTTGTGGGGCCTGCCGGGGGGCTGGGGCCTGCTTGGGAGGGGCCGGCTGGGGTCTCTTTTGGGGCCTCGTTTGGGCTGATGGGGCCAGGGGCTGGTGGGGCATGGGCTGGTGGCGCCAGCCTGGGGGGACTTGTGGGGGGCCTGGCTTGTGGGGGGCCTGGGCTGGCGTGGAGGGCCTGGGCTGGCCTGTGGGTTTTTATGGGTTTTTATGGGTTTTATTTCGTATTTTATGTTTTATGAAGTTGTTAGCCACCCTGAGTGTTCAGGGATAGGACAGGATAAAAATCAAACTGACTAAATAAATGTCTGACCTTAGTGTACCATCAAGCACATCCTCTGATGGAGGAAGCATGGCTGGCTAAAAGATGAGAAAGAGCAGGTGCAAATAATAATAATAATTAATTAATAATAATAAATAATTGATAGTAATTGATAATAAATAATTAATAGTTTTATTTTTATAGAACCCCGTGCTTTACAAGGCACTCAGAGCTCTTCACAAAGATAAAACCATATAAACATTATAAAACAAATAAAACAATTTAGAACAATTTAAGACAATCATTAACATTTTTTAAATGGGGTAGGTAAAAAGGGAGAGCAAAGTACATTGAGGGGACCACCAGTGGATCCTAAAAGCACCCAAAAAACAAATACACATTTAGGTGCTTTTTAAAGGTATGGAGGGAGGAACTGAGACAAACATCCAAAGTGAGTGAGTTCCACACCGAAGGGATCACCACAGAAAAGGTCCGATCGCCTGCCGACTTCAGACTCGATGGCAGAACCCCCAAACAGCGGGTGGTTCCTTAATGCAGGTACCCATCAGCGTGAGGTTCCAGGAGTAGGTCTCAAAATATAGTGAGGGCCTAAACTGTTCAGGGACCTAAAAACCAGCAGCACAACCTTAAACTCAGTCCATTGCTCCACAAGTAGCCAATGCAGAGAACGCAGGGTGGACATAATATGATCACGGCTGCCTAAACCAGTAACCAACTGAGCTGAGCTGAACAAGCTGCAAGCAATGAATAAGCACTGCTGGCAGCCCATAGCAGAGGGAAGTACACAAGTCAAGTCTTCATAAGAAGGAATATGGCCATGGGGAGTCAGGACCCCAATTCTAGTCTGTTTGATGGCTCTTACATGCCATGGCACTGTCAGTTCATATCACGGGTATGCTGTCTACTCACAGCAGGTGAGAAGAAGCAAGGAATCTCTTGACACTTAAGCTTAATTAATACAATTAGGCTCCAACAGTGCACTGTGCCTTCAGAAAGGGGCTGCCATTGTACTGTGGTGTTTTTTTTTAAAGACTATATACAAATATTCCTAATCTTTTCATAAAATGACTTGCTCAGAAGAGCTTTACTAATGCAACATCACTTCCTTGACAAAGAGGCCTTATTACTGCTCTTCCTGATTAGATCAGAGGATGTGTTATACTGATCCAGGGCTGTTCAGATGTGAGGGTGTATGTTTTGACTCTGCACCATTGCTTATTAGCAGCCTTGCTCATGTTTTGTCGACCAGTTTATTTTTGGAACTCTAGCACATGACTCAGCCCACCCTGCTTGTGGTTCCAGATTTCTATCACTCGTCTGTATACCCCCACATCTTAGCCCTCCTATTCATGGACAGAGCCAGTTCTGTAAAAATGTTTACGGAAACCCCCTGAGGAAAAGGCTGCCATCATGAATGTATCCCCAACTTTTTCCAAGACATGCTCAGAATAATCTTTTTTTACTTCTGCAGCTTAGGTGGTGTCTTTCCCTATTTCGTTGATTTAAGTTGACTTGACTTAAGTTTCCTTAAGTTCCTATCTTCTTGTTCTTTCTGAAGTGTGGTGCATACCTTACTTGAACCTAGTCAGTCGTGTCCAAATGGGGACCGTCATGTTCTGAAAAGAAGGCAGCCATATGTTGGCCTGGATTAGCAGAACATTAGCACTAGTGTTCAGGGTACAATAAACATCTTTAGGAGCCAGGAAGTTGTTGCTATTCTGACTCTATGTGGAAAAGAGCTATAGAGGCTATTTGTGATGTGGGATGCCATTGCTAAACATGGACTGTTTTCCTTTGTCTTTAGGATCAGGAGTGGTATATAAAGTGTGGGCATGTGTACATGCCGGTGTGATATGTATCTACACTTCTGCCTCATTATGGGAATGGCCTGCATGTGTACAATATCTATCAATCCAATTTTGAAAACAAAACCCTGGGCTTTTGCAAAGCAGAAGCATTTTCAAAGCATTGTTCAGGATTTAGTTTTATTACTCCCCAGACACACACTATCCATCCTCCCAAGGATCTATTTGCCCAATCATTCGGAAAATACCCACTAAAGATTACAGTCTAGCCTTTGCCACCTTTACAAAATGGGGCCGGTGATACCAGCTTTTAATGCTGAGATTGTGGGGCCATAGCAAAGGTATCATTCCTAGTCTATAACAAGCATTGGACAATGTCAACAAAGAAGTACAAGGAAATTGGTGAGTTCATCCCCTAGATCTCATTATTGCGATCATGGCCTCCGTGCTCCCCAAGTGGGGTCTGCTGCACGTGTGATTTTACTGCAAGAGCAAATCTGACCAGACCCTTTTTGACGTCAATGACAGTTACTGGTAGGAATGCCCTTTTCTTCAAACAGGTTCAACACACTGAAGAGTGAGAACTCTGCTCCATCACCTAACATGCTGTGCCCCAGAAATCAGCTCTGTACATGGCTAGAGATTGAGCTGATTTTAAGAAATTATCTTTAAATACAATATTATTTATATAAATAAACCCATCTGTTAGTAGGGCTACACTACCCCCACCTTATGTGATACTTGTGCGGCTAACCTTCCCTTATAGAGGGGTGAGTGGAGAAAAGAGGAGGAGCAGTTAGGCTAGGCCTATGGACATCATCCCTGCTGTTCACAGGAAAGGACAGTAGCTATCCAAATTTCAGCCAAATCGGTTGGATAACAGCTGAGATATCGTAGTTTGAAAACTGCACTTTGAAAGCCTGTTTTTTCAAAAGTTAGACTGTCTCAGGCCGCTTTTAGATGATCACGCTGTGCGCTCTCGCGGGGTTTCAAAAACCCCGTGAGGAGAGATTACATGTGACACCACCGGCAATCGTGAGCCTGATATGCACCGTGCATTCTTTTCAAGCCGCGAACTGACCGGGAGCCTGATCGAGGTAGGTCATTCGCGGCTTGAAAAGAATGCGCTGCACTGTATCAGGCATGCGATTGCTGGCAGCGTCATGTGTAATCTCTCCTCGTGGGATTTTTGAAACCCTGCGCGAGCGCACAGCGCAATCGTCTAAAAGCGGCCTCAGTCTCGGAGGGGTTTTGTGTTGGCTGAGAGGAGGTAAGCCTTTTCAAAAATTCAAGGAGGCTGGTGGGGTGTGCCTTTAGTTTACATTTTGTAAATCCAGTTAGTAGTTTTTAAGTTATGACATCTTGAAAATTCAATGTTAGCCTATGGAGACCATCCTGAGAGTGGAGTGCTTGCAAACATTCTATGTGTAATGCAGAGACTGTTTAAAAGCAAATAGTCTTAAGTACTGGGGACTACAACTCCCAGCAGGCACTGCTTTCTAGAGCCTGTCAGTGCCGGGGAAAGGGAGGGAACTGCACCTCTCAAGGGGCAGTGAGAGTGACTGGTCAGTCATGTTTAGAGATGATCTGTTTGGGAGAGGAGAGCAAGGTCTGTCAAAGGGAGAGAGCTGAAGGTCATTCTGATCTGATCCCACACAGCAGGCGCCTCGGCTTGGGGACCAGGGATGCTGAGATGGTGAAACTACAGAGCTAGCTAATCCCACAGAGATGTTTGGGGTGGCTGATCTTGCCCCCTAATTCATCCAGGCCAGAGCCACAGAGCACATGGATTTCAGTGACAGCCCTTCCCCTTCCAAAAATGTGGGGTGTCTGGGCTGCAGCTCCAATGGGACACCCCACTGGAGGAGCATGGCTGGGGATGGAGCATTGGAGTTTGCCTGGGATGGTCCCAGGTGCAGGAAGAGGACAGAGGTTTATCCCGGAGACAGGGACAGGAGACTACAGGAGGCATGGAATCGATCTCAGCGCTTCTCCCTCCGACTTTCCCAACCCCACTAAGGAATGAAGGGTTAGCAGGTGCTCTGGGCTGATACAGTGGGTGTTCTGCAAGAGGGGGGCAGATGGTGGGGTCCTGTGCAGAGAAGTCCTGTGGGGCAGAATGGCAAGTGTAGTCATCATGGGAGGACTCGAAGAGTGAGCCTCAGCCCAGGGAGGGAAATCCTATGGGGGAGCAGGGTGGGAGGGAGCATACACAAAGCGGGGGGGGCATTAAGGGTAGAGAGTAGGGGCAGAGCCTCTGTAAATAGCTTCCACAGTGGAAGCCATGCACAGGGGGGTCACTTTACAGGGAGCAGCTTTATTGGGGATACAGAATATGGAACCCAGTACAGGGGGAGGTCTGCAGAGTTGGCAGCGTTGTGCAAGAAAGGGAGCCATGTCCAAGGGGGAATAAAGTAGGGGAGTCTTGTAGAGACAGAGAGATGCAGAATAATGTCCATAATTGTGCCAGGGGAGAGCCCTGGACAGAGGAGAACTGAGTGAGGGAGCTTTGCACAGGGAGAGCTGCAGGATGGGCAGCATTATGCCAGGTGGAGAGTCCTGTACATGGGCACAGCAGAGTCAGGGAGCCCTGTACAAGCAGTGAAGTAGCGAGGGGGTCCTGTGCAGGGGGAGGTCCTAGAAAGCAGAATGGCCAGTGTTGCACAAGGAAAAGAGCGGTGACAGTGAGGAGTAGAGTGGAAGATTCCTGTACAAGCCATGAGCTAGAGAGATCATAGAGAGCATTGTTTACACACACCCCAAAGAAGGTGAGGACACCTTGCATGGGTTTAAACGGCCACACTCTTTATTAAACCAAAAAAAGGGGGAAGGGGTAACCCTCCCACTTCCCCCTTTAACTGGGGTCCTCTCTATCTCTTATTTCTAACTGTTACCCATTCCACAGGAGGTTCCCTTCCCCACACGGAACTAACCGGTCTACCTGTTGACCCTCTTTAATATCTTTGGGTTAAGCCCGAGGAATCCTCCTGTGCCCTAACTTCCCCAACTTTGTCAACTTACCCCCTACCCTGACCACCGGGTTTCCCCAGGCTGGAGCGGGTTGTTCGTATCTACCCCTTTTGCCCCTGAGGGCGGGGTTTAAACAGCAACAAGGGTGAAGGCACCGTAACCTACTGGTTAGTACATGGTCCTCCCAGCGGGTCCGGCCGCTCGCCTCTCACCCTTGGGCTGACCGTACAGTGGGCCGCACTGAGCAGCTATGCATGGCCTATGCCCATCCCTTAAGGAGATGTTTCTATTCAATACTATGCTATCAACTACAACGTTTAACCATTG
>QEPC01001665.1:1136388-1152167 GCA_003113815.1 Sphenodon punctatus | reverse complement strand
AGGAAGATGGGGTGGGTGGGTTGGGTTAGGGTACAGGGGGTGAGGTGGGGGGGGTTATATTGGTTTTTTAAATTGTAATTATTATTGTTTATTTTAATGTTTTAAAATGTTTTTTAAATGTTGAGAGCCGCCCTGAGATGCCTAAGGCAGGAGGGGACGGCATATAAATTGTAAGATAAATAAATAAACCGGGAAAAACCCTATTTCACCATTTTGCACATGTGCTCCAAAGAGGCACTTGAGACTATCGTCTCAATGGAGAGGCTATGTCTAACACTTCAACTTGTGTTCATGCATTTATTATCCCATGCTAATATTGCAGCTTCAGTGCAACAGTCCTGTTCTCCTCACTATCCATCTTATACAGTGATTAAAGGTGCAAAGCACTGTTACTTAGAGCTGAAACGAGCAGTGATTTTGCTGTTCATGAAAATGCTCCCAACAATGGGGACTGAGATCTTAGTCCTGGTGTGATTTCTTGGCGAGCAGTTAAAAAATGGCTGCTGGGCAGGGTAAGCACTGTAAGTTCAAAGGTCGGCTGCACGCTCCCCTCCCCACAACAGCTGCAGGTCTTGCATACATGTGTCTTGCACGCACCTCTGATATCAGTTCCCTTGGGAATGGGGACACATGGGGACCCATTAGGGGGTTGCATGCAGCTGTGAAGAGGCCTCCCCACTCAGAAAAAGCCAAGTGGGGAAGTCCCAATGTTTGTGGGAAGAGGAGTAGGGGGGAGACCTAGCCGAGCAGTGAGGTGAGTCAGCCTAGGGAGTGCTGGTGTCAGGATTGGTGGCTGCGAGATTCCCTCCACACGTTTGGTGATGTGGGGAGAGGGGCAACAGGCTTTGAAATTGACCAGATCTGGCTTCTCTCCCCAGCACTCCCAGCTGGTGCTTGCCAGTTTGTTTGTTTGGGTTTTTTACTGTTTTTTTGCCGAGAACATGGCAAGCACATCCCAGTGCTCGGTTCATCCCAGAAGAGCACAAGTACCAGGATTTCAATGAGATTACTCAATTGACCGAGAACTTGTTTCAGCCTTACTGTTAATTGACACTAGTAATCTTGGGTAATGAAAGAGATGGTGTGACAAGAGGCACATGTCTCCTGGATTTAAAGGTTTAATGTGGGCCTGGGGAAGGACAGTTTAATGAGCTTCAGGTGGCTGTGGAGCCACGATGAAGGTTGTAGAGACAAAATAGCGTGGACATATCTTTTATTGGACCAGTTCTACACTATTTTGTCTCTACGGCCTATATTTTGGACCAACATGGAAACCACACTCTCTCTACTACAATGAAGGTTGGCTCAGGTGGGTAGGGGCAGGCCCTTTAAGCAGTCAAAGAGCTCAGTAGGGGGCGTTGGATGAGAGTGTAGGCAAAATACAGGAGAATCAGGAGAAACTAGGAGAAATTGTGATGATTATGAAATCAGTAAACATGCCTAAATTACAATGAATACAGGCACATGAGACACCTACCACCGTTGGAGCAGCCTTACCCCACATTGGTCACCATTGCCCCACAATACAGTGCATCATGTGCCCAGAAGCCGCCAGATGTTCATCTCACTGCGGGCCAGGCAGCTGGCTGCTACATCCTGTGTCCTCAGAAAAAGGTCAGGAATGCAGCCCTTAGTAGGTTTGCCCAAAGTGGGGTAAGACTTCCCAACACACAATAGTGTGCTTCCACTTATGGGCTCATCTGCCCCACCCCGCAGGGAGGTGCACTGTGGGGCTTTGAGAAGTGGGTACTTTCTCCATTCCTGTGTGGCCACATCATGGCTGAGGTAAGGCTAGGTTGGGTGGGGCAGGGCTGGGTGCTCATGCCTGTGGCCAGCACCTCTACCCACCCTGGGGCAATGCTGGGACCTCCAATAGCAGCCTGCCTGCCTGGCTTCTCCATGGGGGGCAGACCATCTGCCCTGCTCTCTGCACTGGCCCCACAGTGTGGTGGCTGCAATTGTCCTCCATGAGTTGTGTGGGGGATCAGTGTCACGGAGGAACATAGGGTCACACACGTGTGATATGGACCTACATGTAGACTACAAGTCTGGTAAGTATGTAAAGCAAAAGGTTCCACATGTATGTAATGTTACAACTGAGAACTGTAAAACCCAGATCAGAGCTGTGACACGTGACCAAGCTCCAGGAAATGCAAAGAGATAAAAAGAATGTGTATTTGGGAACCCTGGCCAGACAGACTGTGGAGATGCAAATCAACCTTCATGTTTGCCTGGGTTGCCTATGTGACAGGCCTCACATTTCTCCAAGGCGGGAAACCCGAGCCAAAGGGACCATGAAAGATACTTAAGCAAGGGTCATTAAGCCAGCTTCGCTATCACTTGTCCAGAGGCACCTTGAGCACTCTCATCTGCATTTTGCCAGCAAACAAGGCTGGAAACCATGAACTGAGAGACAGGACTTTGCTTTCTAGCAACTCTAAGTCTGAAGACCCAGTCGCTTACATGAAGAACGGAGAAGAACTTATGGACCTTTGTAGGGTAAGATGCTTATTTAGGAACTCAACCAGTATAGATCAGGAATGTGTTATATTTACCTTTGATTTCTAGTAACCACTCTGTATCAACTATCTTGCTTATGTAATCAATAAACTTACTTCTTATCTTTATGAAGAAGTGTCTGTGTCTAACACTGGGACACAAGTGAGCAACAAGAGTTCTCAAGCTCTTGCGAACCCAGAGAATAAAGAGCTGTAAACAGGAAGGATCGGGCCCTTGAGTGACAAAGGGGTTGTACCTGTGGCAGGCTTGAATCAGCCAGAGAGAGAAAACTGATCCAAGTGGGCTGTACGTGAGGGAAACTGAGTCACTCAAACCCGGTAAAGTGGGGGTGCGGATCTCCAACCCGTGACAATCGGACTCACCCCAGCCTGTGTGGCTGCACCCAACTACTGGGAGAACTGCCTGATTGAGTTGACTTGGTGCCTTCCTTAAGCGGGAAACAGAGTCACAATTGGTGTGTTAACATTGGGAAGGATGAGTCCGTTACTGGTGGCCACGATGCACAAATAGCATCAGTGGAGGTTCTCTGGCTTTCTGTTTCAATAGCAGCGGGCCAGCTTCAGGGCGTGATGTTTCCAGAGTAGCACTAATATATTTTTAGTTCTCTCTTTAGCTTTGGCTCATAGCTCCAGTGCATTGTGCGGAAGCACCAGATTCTCTGTGTAACTGGGAGATTATTGTATTTTCTGAACCGAAATAAGACTGAAAGGTTTCTTGCCCCCTTGGGACCCTCATGAAAACCAAATGTTGCCTCTCAGGAGGGCATTTGGGAGGGGGTAAGTTAAATCTTAATGTGATGCAGCATAAATAAGTAATGTGTTGCTCTCCATGAAATGCCTTGTGATGAGCTTGCTTCAAAGTGATGTATTGTCAAAAGTAGCCTCTCTGTTATAAAAACTACCAAGGTATTGGTACACTGCTGGTTTTATGAGTCTATGAGGTCCTCTAAGGTGCAAGCTTGCAGTGAAGTGTGGGAGGAATTGGTAAAGGTGTACATATTGCTGAAATATGTTTCAGTAAATCGTGGATTCACTTTACATCTGGGGTAACACTTCTTTCTGGTGCCAGATCAGTGTTTCTTCACCTCTCTCTGAGAATTCTTGTCAATGGAGTAGCAGATTAGATTAGCTACAGATATTTGTTTCACACAGGCATTGCAAAGGTGCTTTTATATTTACTAACTTTTTTTCTGGAGTGAGCAGATTATATATGGGGTAGCAACTAACTGGTGTAGTCATTTGAAATGATTTTGAGCAAGCGATAAAATAGCATGACTTTTCTTCCATTCCCCTCCCCCCCTCCCCAAAGGGTTAGATTGAAATCCACATAAATCTGTCAGTGCCATTCAGTGATCCATGCTCCTCCAATCCCATGTCCACCACACAGCTCTGCCAATGCGCGTTATCCTTCTTTGTAGCATTTCCTCCTATCCCAGTCCTTGTTTTACACTTGCGTCAGCCCATGCACTTCTGCCCTGATTGTATTAACTTCTGTAGTCCCTCCCACCACAGATTTGCTAGTACCCCTTGTCCTAAATCACAGCATCCTTTACTCTTTTAATTCTACCTCATTTCCTCCTTAGTTTTGCCACTACACCTCATTCCTAACTTGCAGCACCTGTTCAGCTTCTAGTCCTGGGATCTCTTTAAGGGAAAGTAGAACATGAGTCTTAATTTCATTCTTCTGTAGTCATCTCTCTATATTCCTGGCTGGTTTAGCATTGTTGCAGGACTTGGAGCTAGTTATCAGGGTCCTAAATGCTCAGAAGTCCCCCAATATTGCAGAGTTGGGTTTCTTAAACAAGAAGATAATTTAATGTACAAAAGCGATTTACAATTTCAGTTCACTTAGGAATAATTGCAGGAGGTAAGAACACTCTGTTTGGGAAAAGAAATCTATTATTTTATTTAGTGTTATTATTTATCTGCTTATACACAGAGGAACTTTCCTGCTGGGCTGTAATCTTAGACTATTGTAGGTTCTTTTTTTCCTGCTGGTGTTTGTCAAAAGCCCCTTGTATTATCTGCTGCTTTTGCAATTGAATGTTCTGAAGGGTATCATAAACATGGCTAATACCCAACTGGGAAAAGCAGCTGACCATCTCTGTAAAAGGCTTGTGTTGGACCCAGGAATTTGTGCAAAGCAGAGAATGCAGAGAAATAATGTTAATATCTGTGAGTTATGTGTTAGGTCACTGGACTGAAACACTGTAAATACCGCCACTAAGTAATATTAAGTACTTATCACTCTAGTCCCTGTCAACCTCTACTCCACTAAGCACTTCTTGCCTTTCCCATAATTGAATGAAACCAGTGGTGAAAGATATAATTAAATTCCTTCTCCATTGACATACTGGTTATGTTCAACATAATCCCTCAAACAAAATCATTGGAGCCCATTTTGTATTAATAAATGGTGCATTTTCTTTGCTGAATCTAGATTGTAATTTATTTATTTTTTATCAATAACCAGGCGATTTTGTACATAAGTGTGGTATGAAGTGTGGATGGATTTTTTACACCATGTAGTTCATCTGCACTACTGAAATACCAGCTCATCAGATGTAGAAATGTTTAAGTTCTGTGGCAGAAAGAGCATTATGTTTGGTAAGACAGCAGAGGGACAGACCCCCCTCCCCCCACCCCAAAAAAAGAATCTCTACCCAGGATTGGCATTCTTTGTCGACGCACCCCAAGGAGACACAGAGACATTAGTTGGATTCAAAACAGGCCGCACTCTTTATTCAACCAATTATCAAGTAAAAAAGGCCGGTGGGGAATTGCACCAGCAATCTGGGTCCAGTATGCTAGCTAAACAACACAACTTATTAAATCACGTACTGTCCTGGAAGTGCCTTCCAGTGGCAGTACCACTAACATCAAACTTCCCCTCCTTCGACAGCACCATGGCCAAAGGGAGAGGGACAGCCCAACTCTGGGCACGAGTAAGGAATTAAGTGCACGCCAGGTACGAAGGCAGTGCATGCCCCCTCCTTCCCAGCTAAGGCACCCTTCCCAGGGTTATGACCCAGGTGCATGCTGTGCCCTGCATTACACCAGGAATCATCCCCCCATCTCTTAGGGAGATGACTCTTATTATCCTATTTCCTACCTATTTATCCTACAATAGCATACTGGACCCCTGCCACAAAGAGGAAGTCTGTAACGAACTACCCCGACGCCCACCGCCTAGCCAAAAAACAGGGCCTCAACATGACAAGCCAACGCTGCTAGGTACATCTCGTTCCCTTCCTGAGACAAATGGACCTCATCATCGTGGTACAATTCAGGCCATGTATGTACTATCCCTGTATCCGGGGAGGGGTAGTTCTTAATCTTATTTGCAAAGATCAGGGCCGCCAATTTTCCTGCTATAGTGCCTACTGCTGGTCCCCTTCCCTTTAGCGCCATCGCAAACTGGATGGCTTCAGGTTCACTTATTAGGGAAACCATTCCCCCAACCTTTTGTTACCCTGAATGACTGAAACTCTCGAACTGCCCTACCGTATGCTACCTGGGTTCTGGGGGCCAAGGATCCCTGGACGATGCTTTGCTGTTCTAATTCCCAAGGCTCCACACCCCGAGCGGTAGTGGATCTGGGATGGGACTGGCATCCGGTGACAACTCTCTGAACCGGTCCATCTGGAACCGAGAAAGGGCATCGGCTATGCCGTTGTCAATGCCACGGACATGTCTGGCCGTAAAGAGGATGTTGTCCCGCAAACATGTTCACACCAGGGTTCTGACCAATGACATGACCCGTGGGGACCGTGAGGACAGTGTATTCACCACATGAACTACTGCCATGTTATCGCACCAGAATAAGACCGAGCGATTGGCAAACTGATCAGCCCAGAGCAAAACCGCAACTACAATCAGGAATAGTTCCAAAAAAGTGAGGTCCTTAGTGACACCTATTCCTTGCCAATCTGTTGGCCAGTGGGCTGCGCACCACCGTGTTCTAAAATAGACACCAAAACCTGCACCCCCCGCCACATCAGACTGCACCTATAGGTCAGCCTGCAGGAGCCATTGCTCTCTCCAAAAACTGACTCCATTAAAACCTTCTA
The DNA here is from genome assembly GCA_003113815.1 of Sphenodon punctatus. NCBI lineage: Eukaryota > Metazoa > Chordata > Lepidosauria > Sphenodontia > Sphenodontidae > Sphenodon > Sphenodon punctatus. Next base: position 1,145,578 of record QEPC01001665.1, on the reverse strand, counting down.
AGAATTCCAACCATACCTCTAAATACTGTCTCATCTCCCTGGTGACCCTTACCTGATGATGTGGGGTGAGTTCTCCTCTAAGCTTCCCATACAGCCTAAATAAATAGAAAGGTTTTCCCAGGTGCCACCACATGGCAGGCAAAGTTAAGGCTCCCTACTAATGATTGTAATGAGTGGACAGTAATTTTTTGAGCTCCCATACATTCTTTGATCTTACCCTTAATGCTCTCCAACTTATCTGCGGGCAACCTAGATAACCTCATTTCTGTATCCAATTCAATACCCAATAGATGAGTCTTGTGGCAGGTCCCTCTGTCTTTTCCAGGGCTAGTGGTACTCCTAAATCCCTGGCTACCTCCTGAAACACCCGCAGGGCAACTGCACAATCCCCAGCCCTAGGGCGGCATATTATCAGGAAATTGTCTAAGTATTGGGTCACCTGCCACCTCTGTTTGAAAACCCACTCTACTAGGGAACTAAATTGCTTGAAAGCAGAACAGGATATCGAGCATCCCATGGGCATGGCACAATCATAATAATACTGTCCCTCAAACTGGAAGCCCAGGAGATGAAAGATGCTGGGGTGCACTGGTAGCAAGCAGAACGCTGATTTAACATCACACTTTGCCATCAGCGCCCCCTTTCCCATGACCTTCGCCTTTTCCACTGCTACGTTAAACGATGCGTATTTGACCGTTGCTAATTCCTTCGGAATTACATTTTTGACTGAGCCTCCTCGGGGATGGGACAGATGATGTATCATTCAGAATTCACCCTCTGCCTTCTTTGGAACAACTCCCAGGGGGGAAACAACCAGATTATCCATTGGGGGTTTATCAAATGGGCCAGCCAACCTACCTTCTGCCACCTCTTTTGCAATTTTCCTTCTTACCACTTCCTCCATTCCTATTGTTGATTTCAGGTTCCGCACTGACCCTTGCTGCCTAATGGGGCCCGCCGGAATAAGGAAACCCTGTCTAAAACCTTCCAACACGTAGTTTACCTCTCTCCCGTCCTGGTGCACGCTGAGTGCCCTTTCAAGGTGGCCAATTCTGACCGGCTTTGGGCCCCTTTGCAGGGCAAGCGCCCCCGAAAGGTCCTTGTTCTACCTTTCCGTTTCCTCCCCCTTGACTGTACCTCCCCTTTCCACCCCTCTGTTTAAGCTTGAAGCAGTTGGATACGATGTGTCCCCCACCACAATTTGAACACCCATGGCGAAATCGGCATGCTGCTCGACTGCATCTGCCCACCCTGTTGTATTCCCAACATGGGCCGGGCCCCTCTTGTGCACCCCCTGTGGCCTTCCGCACGAAATGGTTCATTCGCCAGTGCCACACAACCTCAGACCAAGGCGTGTCCGCTATCAGATAAGGGGGCCTTAGTCGTGTCTATCATGCTCTCTAACTATAGGTCAGGTGCATGCACATCCCAGCGCAATCTTGGGGTGGTCGCTGCCCTATGACAAAATGCTTCATAATAACGCAGTCAGGCTCCTGCTGCTCTTGTTCCATGGGCCCTGCGAACTATGTCCGCATATTTATGTAGCTCAAGCCCATGCCCCGGGTCTGCCTGCATAATCACCCCCACGTACACGGCAAATGCTGCCATCCAATTTGCCTAGTTCCAGTCTGCTTTAGGGCGTCAGAACTTTTCTTTGTCCTTCCTGTCTTCTGGGTCGGAGTGGTCCAGAATTGGATCACTGAACAACAGGGCATAGAGATCAATGTATTCTCCCCGCCAGAACTTTCTTTTGTGGCTTGCAGTAAATGGTGCCCAAACGGGGCAGCCACACTCACACTATTACCCTTGGGAGGGGTTGTGGGGTGATGTTCCGGTTGTGGTGCAGCCACGGCTGCAGGCTGATCCACTTTGCCATCATTGCTGGCAGTCCCCCCCGCCCCACCCGCACTTGTTCCTGACGTCACCCCGAGGTCGTCCACCCTGGCCCAAGTTTCAGCTCCCGAGACCGGATTAGTGGAGGGTGCTGGTGTGACCCATACCCAGGCTCCATTCCAGCATGTTAACTGTGGCCCATTTAATTGGGTTCCATGTTTGGAACTCCCTGCCATCTGCCCCTTGGCTGCTTCCCTTGGGGTTCCCTGTTGGGCGGTAATGACCCCTTCCCGGGCTAATTTACACACTAACCCGACTGGATCCCCTACACGCTGATCCACCTCTCCCATCTCTATTTCCCCCGGGTCAACTGGTGTCAGCCCTTGTGCCTCACCTTGCGCTGATCCTGGGTGGCTAAGCTGCGTCTTGTAATCCTCTCCCAAGGCATCCCTTAATTGATCTCTGGCCCTTCGTTCCAGTTCTCTCTCCAGTGTCAGGATCCTTCGCCACATCTCTTCGTCAGGTGGTTCGGCCTGGTGTTCGGGTTCCTCCATCCATCTCCTGCTCGCCGGGGGTGGGCCGCCTGTATGGGGATATAGTGAGACCCCCACCCCTCCTGACCCCCCAGGCTGGTTGCACGCTCCGGGGGGCGGTCTCGTGGCCCTCGGGGTGGCACTGGTGCCCCGGCACAGTTGGTGTTGTACCAGTCCGGGCACTCCATATGGGTCACTGACCCCTGAATCCTGCCCCTCGGCCACCAGGGGGAGTGTCAGATCCCCTGAATAGATGGCCTGTATCAATGGGCTCTTGTTTGCCCCGTGGCTCGGGGCCTTCCACGCTGATCACCTGGTGGTTTCCGGCTCCCCCCGAACCCTGCCTGTGCCGAACTCTGACTTGTCCCTCTGTCTGCTACCCTCCTTGCCCCCCCTTGTGTGGGTCTCTCTATGTGGGTCTGCTCCCTGGGAGGGCCTTCACTGTGGTACCGTGCTGTGGGGGAGACTATCCTCCCCCCTCACCGCACTCTCTGCTGGCTTGAGAGCGGGCTACTCACTGCCCCCTCCACTCGGGTTCCCTCCCCCAAACCTCACTGCCCTGCGGGTGGGTTCCCTTGCCTCTCACAGAGTTGGGTTTCCTGCTCCCCCTACCCCGTACCAGGGGACCCTGACCCGCTACCACATCCCTGGGGAGTGTCCCGGGCCCACATCTGAGCCTCGCACTCAAGCAGGCAGGCAGGCATACATTTCCGCCCTGGTGGGGGGCCTCTCTCATCGGCTCTACCTCTCTGCCGCGTGTCCTTTCCCCCACTCTGGCTCAGTCCCTATTCCCCTCTGGTGGCTTTGTCCACCCATCATCCTTCTTCTTTTGGGCCCTTCCCATGCTGTCCTGCCAGCTATGCTCCAGAGACAGGGCCAAGAACTCAGCAGCAATGTGGTAATTGCTGCTAACTGTTCGGCTTCTGCCCCTGGAATGCCGCTCTCACGCGGATCACAGGAGGTCAACCCTTCCTAAAAGGGGTGGGCCTCCAAATCCCCGCGCAGCACCTTAATGGCGCCTGTGCACTGGGATGGTTGCCAGCAGCAACCCTTACCACCCGCAGAGAGGGCCTTCTAGAAAGACCTCTCTGCTGCGGCGCCCACTCTGTGCCTCCTCCCCACTGGGGGAAGGGGCGCAACAAGTGCCCCGTCACCGCCATTTCGACGACAAAGGGGACTTGTGCTGTCTGGCCTTCTTGCACCATTACCACTAGCTTGGATGTAAGAGTTCAAGATTAGATCCAGGATTAGTGTTCATCTTTTGATTCAATTGAGTTCAAAATTACTGTACTGCTCTTATTTGATTTAGTGGAATAGTGGTAACTTCTTTAGACCATGGGATGCATCCCACATGTTGGCACATACATTTTTATGTGAGGGGTCCCAATCCCAAAGGACCACATTTTAACACAGACTCTCTTGTAGACACTTCTCCACTTTCTTACTCCAAGAGCTTAAGGAGCTAAAATAGAATGTCCTGACACAAAGCCAAACCTTTCTGGATTCACTGATTAGAAAGCAGTGGTGACACATAAGTAACGTGAATTAGATTATATTTTTCAAAGGGTAACAGGTCTGTAAGTGTGTCTGTGTGCTTGTCTGGTGTGCACACATGGAAACCCAGAGGGGGAATATGGCACACTCACCATGGGAGTAAACTTGGGCTAAAATGTGTTGGGCATGCTGATCCACATAAGCTCTGCCCCTTTCTCTAAAATTGCAGGGGGAGGAAATTTGCAGAAGATCCATCTCCTCCTGTAATTACTCTTATGTTCTCACATAAGTTGGACAGCAAGTTTTGACGTGGATCTTAAACGGTCCACAGAGACAATCGAAATACTTTACTGCTATCTGAATCCCAGTGAAGAAATGGGATTTAACGGGCTGTGGATCAAACCCCACTGGAACAGGGTCAGCCAGGAGTTAAGCTAAGCCACCCAAACGGACGTAGCAGTTAGCTCTTCCCTAGACTGAAAATGATAAATAAGGAGGAGAAGGCAGTTTCTCATAGCTTCACTTTAGCAAGATCAGAAAATGAAGCAACGGCTTGTAAGTCTCAAATACCATCAGTGTAGTAGCAGATCCTTTGGGGCATGTCAGTTTGTACCATTTCGGTAATAATAAATAAATATAGCTTACCATTTGAGTCTCTTCCTCTTTACTATGTAAGCTCAGCCCTTCTTAGTTCTGTGGCCACTTCTTGATCACAGGACTGCAGTAGAAGATACATTCTTTCATCAACATGCTTTCTTTTCTGCCTCAAGTTATGATACAAGAAAAAGGTGAAAACAAATAAAAGAAACTATTTCTCTGACTTACTGAAAGGAATAAAAATAAATAAATCAGTATTTAAATAGGAGATATTTGGGGTTTAAAAAAAATGTAAAACTAAGATCCCATAAAATATTAATGTGCATTTAATATAGAGCCTTGATTTGTGACTTGAAGTTAAATAACTACATATGTTTAAGGAATAACTCTTTTATAATAGCATTAGCCTCAATGGGGGAATCAGGTGCAGCAAATTGTGTAACATTTGTATTAGCTTCCATAATTGAAAATGCCAAGTGCCTGCATTCATTTACGGAATATTTTGCCCTTATGCGGCACCAGCACAGCTATTCTAATGCATGCATTTTTTATTCTAATATTCTTGCTAAGCTAGACTATGTACAAATTAAATATCTTGGCATTTTTCCTGTGGGTAGAAGTCACCTTCAAGGAAACCAGAAGGGTTGTTATTCTTGCAGACTAAAAGGGACTGACTAGCCAGAGAGCAATGTACAGAACCATTTCATCAGACTCAGAAAGGTGTCCCTCCCTCCCGCTTGGAGACGGCACAGAGCACAGGGAATAATCTGGTTAGAATCAACAGTGTTTTGCAGATGTTCCCTTGGTTTTAAGTCAAGTGAGTAGAGAATGTGTGTGTGGTTGTGTGCAGGACTGTGCAGCTGACTGCATGCTGCTACTGCAGGACACAAGATTCGTTGTGTGACTATCATGAGATGTAGAATGGACAGAACAGTTTCTCCTAATTTCAAGACTGGTAGAGATGTGGCAAAATTGGGCTCAAAATAGGATTATTTATTTTATTTTATATGTATCCTTCTCCTAGGGCTCAGGGTGGCTTTCAACATATAAATAACACAGGAAAACATGTAAAAATCCCCTAAGGACCTCACCCCAATCCCCAGAGAGATAATGCAGAGTGCAGTGCCAGGGAACTAGCCAGGAAGTCAGTTCTGGTTGCATAGACAAGGGCAGGAGGAGGACTGTGGGTGAGAACTCCTGAATTCTGTATATTTATGAAAAACGTCCTACCTGTAGAGGAGGCACAAATCCTGACCCAAAAAGCTGCCTCTCTTGGCCTATGGGTCTATTTCCTGAGTATTTCCACCACCTTGGTATTTAAGATAGGAATTTTTGTCCCTTTTGACCGATTATAATTATTTTTAGTATTCTTTTATTACTAAAACAAATGCATAACAGTATAATATGTAATAGAACAGTAAAATGACAAATTAGGGGATAATGTGTTTCATTGTCTCTGTGGCTACATATGGCAGAAGAGGACACTCTTGAGGCAAACATCCCACGACTGAGAACCCTTGACATTCCTCACTATGTTGAATCATTCCCCACTCTACTGAATCATAGGGTGAAAATAAATGAGATAGCAGCTTGTATTATCCTGGGACTCCCCTGCTTGTCAGTTAGGTCCCTGCCAGATGTTTGTCCGCTATGGCTTCGGGGCAGGTGGCCTGTTGCTTTGGAATGTGTCATTGGGAGAAGGTCAGCTACACAGCCTGGGCTAAGGCTTGTCCAGCTAGGCTAATCTGGGGTAACGTGTAGCCTCCCATCTGTTCGGCTCTGCCCAGCCCCGCCGCAAGGTGAGGTCCCAGTATTGGGCCCAGAGGAGCACACTCACCTGGACTGCTGAACATCTGTAGCCTGCGTTAGCTGTTTGCAAGTCCAGGTGAGAGCGCTCCTTGAGTCCTCTTCCCAGATCATCTATTTGGTGGGCCGGGGGCGTGCACTCCTCCAGGCCTCCCAATCAGCTATTTGGAGTTCTGGGTGCGTGCACCAAACAGCTGAGGAGTACCCCAATAGCGGTTTTGTGGCAGCTCTTTCCAGGGGCTCAGTCCTGCTGAGCAGCAGGGATCAGGGAGTCCTGTCTTATGTGGATAGCTCCCTAGGCTGACCTGTGGCATGGAGGGACCTGTGGTGGCAGTCACTATGCCCGGCCTATGGGCAGGGGTGGGGTGGAGGGCTGCTAGTTTGAACATCCCTCCCTGCTGAACCGAGGAGTGGTGACTGCAGTGGCCTTCCTTAGGGTGGGCCAAGGAGCCACCTCCCTATGGTCTCGTTTCTTTTCACCCATAGACTCAAGCATGCAAATTAGGAAAGGAAGTCTATGACCAGGAGTAAAAGGGGCACTCAGGGATGATAAGGCTATTGTGGCAAAGCTGAATGAATTCTTTGATTTGGTCTTCACTGCAGAGGACCTTGGACAGATACCCACACCAGAGCTAGTCTTTGTAGGTGCTGAATTGGAAGAACTGTCAGAAATTAACATGACTCTGGAAGATGTTCTAGAGCAATTTGACAAACTGAATAGAAAAAATCTCCAGGATCTGATGGTAGTCACCCCAGAGTTCTGAAGGAACACAAATATGAAATTGCAGACTTATTAGGGAAATTTGTAATTTATTGCTGAAATTTGCCACAGTACCTAAGAACTGGAGGGTAGCGAATGTAGCACCAATCTTTAAAAAGGACTCCAGAGGTGATCCTCGTAACTACAGACCAGTGAGCCTCACATTGATGCCGGGCAAACTGGTGGAGATGATTGTCAAGAACAGAATTACTGGGCATATTGCTAAACATGGCATAATGGAGAAAAGTTAAAATGGATTCTGGAATTTTTTGAGGGAGTAAATAAGCATGTGGATCAGGGTGAGCCAGTTGATATAGTGTATATCTGGATTTTCAGAAGGCGTTTTATAAGGTTCCTCATGAGAGACCCTTGATGAAACTAAGTAGTCATGGAATAAGAGGCTGTGTCCTGTCATGGGTCGGTAACTGGTTAAAGGCTAGGAAAGAAAGGTTAGGAGTAAATGGTCAATTTTCACAATGAGTAAATAATGGAGTGCCACAGGGCTCTGTACCGGGTCAGGTGTTGTTTAATATCTTCATCAGTGATCTGGAAAAAGGAGTAAAGAATGAGGTGATCAAATTTACAGATGACACAAAGTTATTAAGGGTAGCTAAAACATGAGTGGACTGTGAAGAATTGCAATAGAATTTTGTGGGACTAGGTGATTGGACATCTAAATGGCAGATGAAATTTAATGTGGACAAGTGCAAAGTGATGCACACAGGGAATAATAATCCAAACTATATGCACTCAATGCTGGGCTCTAAATTAGGAGTAACCACGCAGGAAAAGGACCCTGGAGTCATTGTGGACAATACATTGATATTCTCAGCTCAATGTGCGGCGGCTGTCAAAAAACCAAACAGAATGTTAGGAATTATTCTGAAAGGGATAGAGAATAAAACTGAAAGTATCATAATGCTACTATATAGATTGATGGTGCGTCCACACCTTGAGTACTGTGTGCAATTCTGATCACCCCATCTAAAAAATATATATATAGTAGAACATGAAAAGGTGCAGAGAAGGGCAACAAAAATGATCAAGCATTTGGAATGGCTTCCATGCGAAGTGAGGCTTGATAGGTTAGGGCTCTACAGCTTGGAGAAGAGAAGACTGAGAGGGGATATGAGAGGGGATATGAGAAGACTGAGAGGGGATATGAAAAGGTTTATAAAATCTTGAGTGGAGTGGAACGAATAAATTGGGAACGTTTATTTACATTCTCAAGTAGTACTAGAAACTAGGGGACGCTGTATGGCCATTTTTACATGGACACCTTCCCCCACTCCGCTTGGTGTTTGGGTGGGTGTGCGGCAGGGGGGGGCGGCATCTGTGTAAACATCCGGCAGTGGGTGGATGGGTGTCCATTCAGTGTTTGCCCATGTGAACAGTGAGCGGGATGGGTAGAGGTGCATGCGCGCTCCTGCGCAACACCCACCTCCACCCATCTCCACCCATGAAGCCCTCCGGAAAGCCAGAGGAGGCTCCATGGGTGTAGGTGGATGGAGATGGGTGTAGGTGGGTGGACATGGGTGTGTTTCCGTGTAAAAGGACGCACACCCACCTCCACCCAGCGCGGCAAAACACCCTCCCCCCCACACCTCCGTCCATGTAAAAAGGCCCTATGAAACTAATCCATGCCTCCCATGCTCCCCTAACTGCCTTCGTCCATTCTCCCTAGCTGCCCCCCATGCCTGGAACTCCCCCCCTGCTCACATCCGCCTCGCCCCTTCCCTTCGTACCTTCAAATCCCTCCTCAAGAAGACCCACCTCTTCTGCTCTGCTGTCCCCGACTTCTTACTCCACTCACCTAACTCCTGCTGATACCCTTCATCCAGTACAATCTGTTACCTAAGGTCTGTGTACTCATATCCTCACCACATGGACCAACCAGCCATCATTCTTAATGTAACTAAGCCAAGCGCGTGCACCTGGGACTCACATTATTATTATTATTAGCAAACATTTATATAGCGCCAGCAGTGTACCTGGCACTTTGCAAAGTAATAAAATAGACACGGTCCCTGCCCTATGGCTTACAATCTGAGAGTCACATCCTCATGAATGTTACAATCCTTGTCTCTTCCTCTGTTCGCCTTCCTTCGACTCCCCCCTCTCCCCCGTCTCTTGGATTGTAAGCCCTAGGGCAGGGACCGTGTCTATT
>QEPC01001665.1:1084873-1103329 GCA_003113815.1 Sphenodon punctatus | reverse complement strand
TTTTTTTTTACATTGCAGCCATTCATTTGAATGGTCACAATGTAAAAAATCCGGTATGGGGGAATCTGGTAAATGGGCCGGATTACCGGGTTTAATCCGATACTGCTTGTACACCAAATACCGGGCAGTATCGGATACCGGATGATCCGGTAGTCCCACCCCTACTGCATACCCTGAAACCCTCTCACAATCTCCCCTAACAGATGCATATAGATGTTAAACAAGAGGGGGGACAGAATGGCACCCTGCGGGACTCCACATGTGAGGTCCCGGGGGGAAGACGTACTCTCCCCCAAGACCACCCGGTGAGTTCTCGCAGCCAGGAATTAACAAAACCAGTCCAAGACAGTCCCACCAATCCCAGCACAGTACCACAGGCGGGTCACCAACACCTCATGATCAACAGTATCGAATTCAGCTGAAAGGTCTAGCAGGACCAACAGGGTCTGACGACTCTGCTCCAATGCCAGATGGAGATTGTCGTCCAAGGCCACCAATGCGGTCTCCGTACCATAACCAGGCTGAAAAACAGACTGAGAGGGGTCAAGGAAACCGGTGCGGTCCAGAAGTTCCTGGAGCTGCCGTGTCACAGCCCATTCAATAACCTTCCCTGAAAAGGGGAGGTTAGAGACCGGGCGATAACTGACAGGAGCATCAGCGTCAAGAGATGGTTTCTTGAGCAGGGGCCTAACCACAGCCTCTTTCAGGCAATCAGGCACCCTGCCCTCCCGGAGGGAGGCACTGACCACCCCAGTCAGCAATCCTGGCTGGCCTTCACCAACTAGGATGGGCATGGACCTTGTTCACAAGTAGTGGCACGAACAGATCCCAACAAGGACTCCACATTGGCAGGTGACCCCATCTGAAACCGACCCCACAAAACAGGACATAACGGGGCATCCATAGCCCCAAGATGATCCTCTGCAATAACTGTGGTACCAAAATCGTGGCGGATGCGAGCGATCTTATCTACAAAGTACTCAGTAAACCAGTCACAGTGGTCACCGGATTGCTCCAGGTCCAGGTGGAGGCAGGCAGGACTGACCAAACGTTTCACCACCCGGAAAAGCTCCGCTGGATGTGACTTTGCAGATGCAATGAGGGCTGCAAAGAACTGCTTCTTTGCTGCCTGCACCACCATAGCATAGGCCTTTAAACTGCTCTTATGCGGCGATCGATCATACTCAGTGTGAGTCCGGCACCACCATCGCTCTAACCGCCTACTCTCCCGCTTCAAACACTGCAGGCTCTCAGTAAACCAAGGAGACCTGCGGGAGACTCAGGAGGGCAGCGGACGCCTGGGAGCCACTCTGTCAATGGTCTCAGCCAACAAGGTGTTCCAGAAGGCTACGAGATCATCGACAGAGTGGGTGTCAAGGTCCAGGGGAAACTCCCACAGAGCATTCTGGAACCGATTCGGGTCCATAAGTCTCCGGGGGAGGACCGATCTAATAGGTCCTGCACCCTGTTGGGGGCTGACATGTGCCAGGATGCATGCCTTAAGGAGGAAATGGTCAGACGATGACAAAGGCTGCACCTCCCACAAACTCCTACTAACTGCCCCCCCCCCAAGGCCTTGAGCCCTCTTTAAATCAGCTGTTGTGCTGTTACCAAAAGACATGCTGATACACAGATGGCCAGGGTCACTTAGTGAGGTTCTTCATCTCCAGCATGTTGGACACAGGGTTGGATCCAGGCAAGTGTAGACTGTGAGCCTGAGCAATTCCCCATGTGTTGAGGGGCCCTGCAGGGGTACCCAATACATGGAGTCTATGAATAAACTTGAAATGACAGCACGATTGTGAAAACAGTGTAGTAAAATATGGGCCCATGAGTTCAAAGATGGGGGGCCCTGCCCAGTTATGAACCTGTGGTGGTTCAGTAGAGAACCTACAATGTATGGGCCCCATGTGTAAACTGGACAAAACAACATGATAGTGAGGCTGAGATGGTGTGTCAGATCCACTTGAGCTAGTGATATCAGCCCCAAACAATGCCAGGGTCTTGTGTCAGATTGGAAGGAAAGAAGTGGTGTGCCTGTAAAAAGCAAGCATATTAGTTCACCTTTACTTTAACAAGGATGGCTGTCAAATATTACTTTGTCACACCTCCCAATATTCCAAGGACATAAAGAGGGACAGAAGCTCTCCTGTTTATCATTCCACTTGGTCTCTTGTCATTCCATCATCTCCGCATAGGCACCTCTTTCCTTGTTACTGTCCAGGGAAAGCAAAGGCTTGAATACCAGTCTTTTGTCTGTCTTCTAAAAGAGAACCTTTGGCTCTCTGCAGGAAGAACAGTAGGATTCAGTGCCTAAAGAGAGACTGTCCCTCCTAAATAGGGACAATTGGGAGGTATTCTTTGTTTGAGGGGGCCCATATAATCATTTTGCATGGAGCCTCAACTTCCCTGGATCTGAGACTGGTTGGGAATAAGGCAATGCTTCTTCTGCATGTCTACGACAAAGAAGGGTGCCAAGGTAAAGGAAGGAGGAAGAAGTGATGAACTGTCCTTACCCAGTATCAGTCATCATGGATAACCTCCATGCTGGGCCTCTTGCTGAGTGCCAGATTAGAGTCTGTCCCTTTGTAAAATTGAGTTTGGCAGTTTTTGGTTGAGAGATGGAGTTGCATGTCAGTTAAAATCCCAGTGAAAACCTTTGACTGCTCTCCTCCATAAATCTTCAGCTGTAGTGAGGGGACAGAGATGTTTGCTGTTTACTGAGCTCCAGATAAAATGCCTATGTTGTATAAACTGTGGCGTGTAAAATGCCTGTGGTGTACTCTGGAAATTCCCATCGATATTCTCAAATGACCCTCCTTTTTCCACAAGGGAAGTGCCTCCTTTTCTCCCAAATATCCTAAATATCCTTGGTGCCAAATCCAGAGGTTATTTTAAGTCACCTTAATTGTAGAGCAGAGGCTCCCAAACTTTGAGTTAGGACTAGAAGTGGGGTCACACTGCATGTGGATGGGGTCCCAGCTCAATGTAGGTTAGATGTCATTTGCATACTGTCTGGGGTCACGAAATTATATTTAAGTCTCAAAGTGGGGTCACACAAGCAACATTTTGGGCACCATTGGTATAGAGTGAGTCTAAATAGATGTAAGTTACACCTTTCTGTCCCCAGTGCCTCTGTTATCCCCTGCAAACCACTTTTCAACTTGGCTCACTGAGTCTGAGTGAACATTAATTTGGTATAATTCCTAGAAAGAGAGATCAAACTTCCATGCTGAGAGCACAGAAGCTGGAATGTAGCAAGGACTATCTGAATGTGAGAAAGTCTAACTTGTGTCAGTGTACACACCACTCCTTGGACTTCACTCCTTGACTTTACATTCTTAGCAGGGGATGAGTAGGAGAGTGGAAATCCCAAAGACCTCCCACTCAGAAATGCATCTCACCCCTTGAGAGGCATAGATGGGGTTAACTTCATTTCCTTCCAGAGCCTCTCACTTACTGGCTGATCAAATTGTACATTGACTAAACTCTTAAAGAAACTCCATTTTGTTCTGCCGGTAGAAGGAAGGGAAGTTTTACCTGTAGGGAAAGTATCATATTTATGAAAGATGAAGATTCAGGTTTGATTTGGATGCTAAACTGCCTAAGTCCGCCAGTTTAGACCAAGCCAAGATTAGACCCAGTGCTGATGGGTGACAAAGAGTAGAAGGTGAGTTGTGCATCAGAAGATCCAGACAGAGGTGGAGACCAATTACTGTTGGGAACCAACTGGGAATAAATGCAATTAATGCAATTGTTGATCTCATTTGCATTCAGGCCATGCATTCCAGTTCTTTCATGCATTTAGTGAATCTCTCATTACAAGCTGGTTTTTATGGCATGGATCCCCCTGGGGGGGTCAGAATTTCTGTACACTTGTCCACGTTAGTGTGACAGCTACTGCCACAATAACAGCTCAGGTGCACATCACCATACTAGCCTGTACACACTGGATGCCTCTGGCCTGATTCTAAAAGGCCTCTCCTGTTGTGCTTGAATGAACCTGACAGTGTTTCAAAGTCCTAACTACAGGATTACAACTTAATAGTTCAGAAGTGTCATATTTAAAAATGCCATAGATGTCAGGTTTGGCATTAACCATTTTCTCTTCTTTAAACTGGGTGACTTTAGTCATGAAAGTGGTACTGATGATACTCATTAGAGAAAAATATCATGGGGGCTGGCAGGGCACGCAAACTTCCCACTTGCATAGCTATATGCAACTCATTCCTGTCCAGCTTTCAAGCTCTCCTACTGTTCCAGTGATTGACTCCCAGGACAAAGCTCCGCACAGTATGAAAATCTGCACATGCACCTTAAACACCCCCTGCTATTCCTGGCCTGTAAACACCCCTGCTATTCCAGTGATGACTCTTTCATATAAATCTACAGTGACTTGTTTCTCTAGCTATTCTAGCTACTAGTTAAGGATCTTTTCCAGACCAGGTACACCCAACTCTCCTGGCTTTGTGATGTGGAAAGTGTCTTTTAGGGACTAGGATGAACCTAATACAGCTTTTCATTATCAGTCATGAGCAGAAGTTGAACCAAGGACCTTGGACGTACAAAGTTATCGAATGTTTTGTCCATTGTGGATGGATTGCCCATTGTGACTGTTGGTTTTTCTCCCATGTGATCGAGATTGGCCACTGTCGGAGGAGAGGATGCTGGGCTTGATGGACCATTGGTCTGACTCAGTATGGCACTACTTATGTTCTTATGTAATGTTGTAACTAACTCCAATCTAGTAGAACTGTTCCTCTGTCCCATACTGAGTTTGTTGAGGCAGTGAACATGGTAGTTTTGAGACAGAAGCTTTTATTGAAGACTGCTTAGTTTCCTGCTTTTGAAGCTCTGTCAGGGTAGACTTTGTAGATGGAGCCAAAGATGTATTTGCGTACATCTGATATTCAGGCTCATTTTCAGAAGTGTTGAAGCAAGGCTGATGTTTAATAATGAGAGCTAGTTCACTGATGCTGAAGATGAGGCCAAGTGTGACATAGTCATATTTGACTATCCCCCAAAGTCAGCACAAGATGCTCCCTGTGTCCAGAATTTGGGTGATGGATCTTCTCCCATCATTTCTCTTGAAGAGACTTTGCCACAGTCTCATAACTTCACTTGTAAAAACCACTTTCTGACATTTTGGGAACATTTTCCTTTACTTAGCATTACCATATTATTCCTAACTACACTTGTTGGAGCCCCCACAAAAGATGACCTTGTTTACATCCTTGAAATATTTATAGGTGGTTATTAGCCATAGAATCAGAGAACAGTATTATTGATAGAGACCTCATTGGTCATGCAGTTTAAACTCCTGCCCTGCTGCAGGACACCATATACCTAAAGCACCCTTGACTCTTACAGCTGCCTGTCCAGTCTTTTCTTAAAAGCCTCAAGGAAAGGAGATTCCACAACCTCTCTAGGCAGCTTATTTCACTGCTGAACTGTTCTAACAGTAAGGAAGCTTTTATTAATATTTAACCTAAACCTACCTTCCTACAATTTAAAACTATTGCTTCTTATCCTGTATTGTATCCTTTCAAATATTTTTAAACTGTCAACACATTCTCCATCTTTCCCTAGGCTAAACATGTCCAATACCATCAGCCTTTCCTCATATGATTTGTATACCCTTGATCATCTTATTGTTGTCCTGTGAATCCTTTCAAGATTGTCAACATTCTTCTTGAAATGTGGAGCCCAAAGGTGAACACAGTAGTTCAGGAGGGGGCTGACCTACTCGAGTCTTGGATATAATGCTTGTATTTATATAACCCACAATAACATTAGCCTTTTTTGCAACTCCATCACTGTTGACTCATGTTCAGTTTATGATCCATTGTAACCCCAAAATCCTTCTTAGCATCACTGCTACCTAACCAATTATTTTCCAATTGATACTTGAGCATTTGGTTTATCTTTCCTGTGTACATATTTACCATTTGTCTTTCTTGAAATGGCATATTTTTTTTTTTTAGCCCAGATCTCCAATTTATCAAGGTCATTAAAATTTTTTAAACCTATCCTCCACAGAGTTTTCAATACCCTGCCCCCCACCCTCAGCCTTCCTCCATATTTTAGCCAAATAATTATGGCTGAAACAAATAGCTAAATTGCTGTTTCAGAGAAATTTCACCATATTGGGACCAGGATCAATTTCTCAATCGTTTCCTGATAGTGATGATGTGATTTCTCAATTCTTGCAATACCACAAAATACAATTCCGATTTACTGACTTTTGACTTACTGCTTAGTGCGTACCGTTCATTTACTGCGTACCTCCTTGCTGAGGGTACCATTTTACTTCCAGGTTTGTTGTTTCCATATTTCTGAGCCAATCATTGCACAAATAGCCCATTCATTTACCTCCCCCCATTGCCCCATAATCTCCACTCCAGTGGCTCCAATCGGAATTGTTCTATCTTGTTCCCTTTGCTGTGACTAATCTGCAACTGGATTGCAGATTAGTAAAAGAATCTATGTACCAGCCACTATCTATATCACACTTTCACGATCATCTCTGACAAATATCAGAAAGATGTGATAAAGGGTCCCAATTTTATATTCCTGCACAGCATATGAAGAGAAGGAGCCTATGCCAGGGATTCTCTTATGTGTCACTGTAGCATAAGATCGGTTTGTGATGCCAATTGGCCAGCAGAAATGTCAACCAAATATCCTCATTCTGTGCTGTGACCATCCCACTGGGAAGTCAGAAGCATCTGTTTAGGAAAGAGTCAATAGAGATTCTCTTATGTCCTCTGTCACAGTGCTGCAGGATGCGATTGTGATGATAATTGGCCAGCCTGGATGTGTAAACTATGTCTCCAGATTGCTGGGATGCTATCCCCAAAGTCCCAGTTATGTCTCTTATGCCTGCCTCAGGACCGTCCCCTATGCCCGTCTCGAAGCCACTACCAATTGGTCCTGTAAAGCTAGAAGCATGCAGTAATTGGCCAGTGAATGTGTCTGTCAGTCTTTTGGGTTGCTCCACATCCTCCCTCCTACAGTCTCTCTCCCCCTGCAATGCAAGGTGCCTGCCTCTGACTGGCACTGCATGTGCTGCTATTTATCTGAATAATGGTCTTCACAGGGACAACATCAGTTGCTTATAAAATTGGGTCCCTTTATATAATTGTCCTGTAGTTGGGCTGACAGGGAAGGTATGTGATACATTCCTGCCAAATACGTTGTAAACAGGATGGAATATACAAATGTTACAGCTGGAAATGTATTTTCAAGTTAATGTCTTATACCATCAGGACCCTTTATCCATCCAATCTTTCTGAAAATTGGCAGGAGTGTTAAGCTTGTGGAGGGACTTTGTAGTCAGAGGTTTCATGCAAATTGAATGGAAGATAAAGATGCTGTAGTCGGGAATGTGTGTGGAGCGTTTCTTAAAATCACTGTGTTCAATTGCTTCTAAAATTGGTTCCCTTTACCTAACCGTTTTGAACTTTTTTACACATAGGGCCCTCCATTGGGGGTACAATCTCCCCATGTTTCATCAGAACTGAATAAGAAAAAAAAAAGGTTATAGCCGGAAATATGTTTTTCAGTGTTTTCCCTTTATTTCAAAAATAAAATGTCATTTTTATTTCTATTTTTATTATTATTTGTCATTTTTGTTATTGCAATAATGACAACAAAAATTACAATTTTTGTTATTGTTATTGTAATAATGAAAACAACATGCACACCCCTAGAAATAGAGTGGAAGTTATGCAGTATTGCATTGGTATTACCTCTCAAAATTTAAAATGAGACTGGTAAGCAGAAAGTTGGAAATGTCAGTCAAGATATTCCGGAGTACTAAGAGGTTCTCTATTTGACTGAGACATATTGGGAACCAGGATTTTGACGAGATTTCCTGTTTTAGTGAAATCTCATTTCAGCCCTACAAAAAATACATATTTCAACTTTTAAAACTTCCCTCCATCCTCACTCCACCTAGCCCTTCCTAAAGCCATTTTCTTGTCTTTTGTTTCCTCTGACCTATTTTTGTGTGTGACCAAGGAAGAATCATTTCCCTCATTGTCCTCCAGTTTTCCTATTTGTAAATAAAAGATGACAATATTTACTGGCTGCCTTTTTGCAAAGGTCTTAGACATGTACAGATGAAATAATTGTTATTATAGAGGAAAAGATACTTCTCTTTTAAGCTAGCTATTCTGCTATCTTGTAGGATCGTCCCCATGTTGTCTCATAGGATGGAGAGGAGACCACATTGGATTCAAGATGATACAAGATGGTTTAGAATGTTTACACATGGAGAAACTTAAAAATCATGGGGTAAAATGACTGCTTATACTATTCACCCCCTCAACCACTAACAAAATCTTACCATTTATCTGTTGATGATGAAACTGCTTCAGAAATAGTGTAATCCTATCTAGATAAATTTAATATATTAGAGATGTACTTCTTGTTTAATATTAATTCTTCTCAGGGCAGCTATTAATATGATGAATATGGTTTTCTCTCATCTTCTGTTGATAAGTGTACAAAATTAATATTTGATGAGTTTAACAATGTTTAAATCATTTTAAAAAAGAATGCTAGAAATCCTCTGGCACATGGATTTGTTGTAGAAATCCTTCTCTTCTACAGGGAATGCACTGGAAAATATGTGGGGAATAGACTTATTTTTTTCCCTTTGCAAAAGGAATCTGAAAAGTTAATTACACCAACATGCTGGCTATTTTATCTATTGTTGTTCTATTTATTTATTTATTTATTTATTTTATCTCAAGCTAGTCTTGCACCCACTAGTGGTTGCTTGTTAGCAGAGTTGGTTGTTGTTAGAGCTGACATCGCCAAAAGGAAAATGAGTATATGAATTCCCTGTTGTTCCTCCTCATTATGCCCATGTACAGCTTGAGCATGTTTCTGGACTATGTCCAAAGCAAAATTTGAATAGCAGAATGGGCAAGATGTTCATTTAATAAGTTGTTTCTGTCTTATTTTTGTGGTATGGCCACAAGCTGTCTGCATCTCAGAGGTCCACTAATCCTGATCCCCCATTGGCATGAAGTTCATAATGAACTTATGCCTGGAGCAGACGTTAGACTAGATATCTCTTGCTTTTCACTTGGACTATGTGACTGTCTGGCTGAGGGTCAGAGAGCTACAACAGGCTCCCTGAATCAGCCTGTTTCCACTGTTGTTTGAACACAGAGAACTACAATGTTGAGTCTTTCCCACCTGAATTATCCTTGGCACTATAGAATATGAAGCTTTACCCAAATGTTCTAAGCATGCAGGGCTTAGCTTTGGCTGTTTATTCAGTCCAGGCTTTTTGCACAGATGTGGCCCAAAGTCAGCATCTACATCAGTCTGGCTTGTGTCACTACCATGTTCTAGCTGTTCCCAGGCACATCCCTTGGGGACAACTAATTAATCCTTCACCCAGGCATGTCATGTCACACAGCCTGGCACATAATCATCACAGAATGAAAGACTGAGTTATTTCCCCAGTGCAAGTACTGACACAAATAAGTCAATCACTGACAGCACCGTGTCCATCTAGGGCTCCCTTCATTTGGGATCTGAAAGTCTGAGAGTTCAGCAGGTAGCTTAAGATGGGGATTTCAAATGACTGGAGCCTGTCTCTTGTGAGTGCTGAGCCACCGCATGAGATCACACACAATTTGGCACAATTAGCGCACTCACACTCATAAGAGGCCTATGAGTGGAAGAAGAGAATGCAGCAGGCCAGCACATAGAGGTAAAATGGGAGAAATAGAAGACTTGGAATAATGGTGAGAGTGACTAGTTATGTTTGTAGGGACAGGAATAGCAGGAAGTGCTGGAGTCAAGAGCGAGGTGCTTTGGCAAACCTTTGTAAAGAAATAATGGTGGTGTAGGAAAGCTGAGATGTGTTAACAGTAGAGCTGAAATGAGTAGCTGCAAAAATGGGAATAGTTGTTGAATTTCCGGTACCTGAATCAACCTGACAGCATTGGGTACCAATCCATATCCGATTGCAACCCGATTTCAGTATCCAGTATCCTGGAATGTTGACTTCTGGTACTGATTTTTTTTACTTACATGTCAATTTTTCAACTTCTGATGCCTATTTTTTATTTTTTTTATTTTCTGTCCCAAAAAATCAACTTCTGTTCCCAGAAAATCATCTTCTGGCTGCAGAAAGTTAACTTCCAGTCCAGATTTCTTTTTATTTCCATCATGATTTTTTGTTTTCTGACCTGCAGGGAGGGAGCAGGGCCACCTCGTCCTGTTTTTTAAATATGTTTACATTTATACCCTGCCCTTCCCTGAAGACTCAGGGCGGCTTACAAAATACAATTAAAAAGCATTTAAAATACAGTCCCTCCCCACTCCCAACCCTCTAACCCACGCCAACAACCTCCCACCTAATCCCTCCCCCTATCCCTGCTCGCTAAATGCTTTACCAAAAAGAAAGGTTTTACACCGCCTCTGAAAGATGCTCAGGTCTGGACTCAGACTGACCTCCAGGGGGAGGGAGTTCCACAACACTGGGGCAGCAACTGAGAACGCTCTCCTGCATGTTCCCGTCAAACGAACAAACGTAATGGGGGAAACCACAGGAGGGCACACTTGGCCAACCATAGGGGCTGCGATGGAGCATGGTAGGTTCAGATACATGGGTCCCAGGCCATTTAGGACTTTAAAGGTCAAAACTAGCACCTTGAATTGTGCCCGGAAAGCTATAGGCAGCCAGTGCAGACTCCAGAGCATCAGTGTAATGTGCTCCCGGCGACCCGTCCCCGAAAGGAGCTGGGCTGCTACAGTCTGCACTGGCTGCAACTTCTGAATAGTCATCAAGGGCAGCCCCACACAGAGCACATTACAGTAATCCAGGCTAAGGTGATGAAAGTATAGATGACAGTGGCCAAGAAAGAAAAGGCTGCAGGCTCCTCACCAGATGAAGTTGGTGAAAATTGCTCCTGGCCACGGCTGCAGCCTGAGAATCCAGGTGTAGCAAGGGGTCCAGAAGCACTCCAAGACTGCAAACCTGGGTGACCAAAGGGGGCCAGACCCCATCAATAACAGGAGTCCCAATTCCCCCCAGATGACAGTTGGCTAACCCTGTGATCACTTCAGTCTTATCAGGATTCCGCCTCAATCGGCTCATCCTCATCCAGTCCCCAACAGTAGCCAAGCATTGAGTAAGCACTGAGTCTAAGACTTGGGTCAGATGAAAAAAGAGAGGTATGCTGTCATTAGCATACTGATGGCACTTCACCCCAAACCTCCAAATGACCTTGCCCAGCAGCCTCAGATACACATTGAACAAGAGGGGAGACAGAATAGAGCCCTGCAGGACCCCACAGGTGAAGTCCCGAGAGGACGGCGAGCAATCGCCCATCACCACTCTCTGTGACCTCTCTGGCAGGAAGGAGAAGAACCACTCAAGAGTAGTCCTGTGCACCCCCACCAGATCCTGCAGTCGTGGATATCAATAACAGAAGGTTGCTGCCTTGTAAACAAGGTTCTTCGAGATGGCTCCAAACATTCTCACAAATGGGTTTGCGCATGCCTGCCCTTCTCTTACTGGCATATACCAAGCTCATATTTTAAATTTTATGTGACATTCACGGGCCCCCACACTATATAAGGCACTCTCCCGCCTATGCCCAACAGTTCCTTCCAAGCTGTAGAGAAGAATATAAATTCCAAGCGGGGTTGGAAGGGTGGGCATTTGTGAGAATGTTCGGAGCCAGCTCGAAGAACCTTGTTTACAAGGCAGCAACCTTCTGTTCTTCTTCGAGTGGCTCCTCCCATTCTCACAAATGGGAGAGTACCAAGCCTAGATGAAGGTGGTGGGGAAATTTATAATGCTTAACGATCAAGTAGATTCATGAGATGACGTTAAAACCAGAAAGGCCATTTTTGCAAACTGCAAATTGAACCAGAACGTACTTACAAATATCCATCTTCTACTACCACCACAATAATAAATAAGATACACTGTAACCTTAAGAGATAGCAATCGGATAACTTAAGATTTGAAAACTGAAGACAGAACAGAGGTGCCCAGGGAAGTCTCATTCTGGGAGGCCAAATGTAGAGAATAGTGCTTTATGAACGTATGCTGGGAGGTCCAAGTAGCAGCTCTACAGATCTCATGGGGGGAAATACTGGCAAAAGCTGCTGTAGTAGCTCCCATAGCCCTCAAGGAGTGAGCTCTTAGATTAGATGGTACCGATAAACCCTTCTGGATATAGGTCAAGGAAATAGTCTGTTCCAACCATTTAGATATGGTTTGAGACGATACCTTCTGCCCTAACCTCTGTAAAGATGGAGATATAAAAAGGTAGTGTGAGGCTCTGCAGTCTTGAGTTTTGTCTAAATAAACCATTAGAGACCTCTTAACATCTAAACTATGGGCTCTCCTCATTTCTTCAGATTCATGTGGGGGAGGTGAAAAAACTTGCAATATTATCTTTTGCTGTAAATGGAAAGGAGATACCACCTTTGGGATGAAGGAGGGGTGGGCCAAAATTTCTACCCTATCAGGGAAGAACTGGAGATACGGATCCTTAATATTCATAGCAGCTAACTCACTCACCCTTCGGATAGAAGTCATTGCAATTAAGAAGGCCGTCTTGAGGGTCCAATTAGGTGGTCAGATTGCTCTGGGGGCTCAAATGGATGACCTGTCAGAAATTCCAGAACGAAACTAAGATCCCATTGAGACAAGGCGACTTTTATTGGGGGGAAAGGGTTATTTAATCCCTTCAAAAATTTCTTAACCTTGGGATGAGAAAATATGGATAGTGTGCCCTCTAGCTGGAAATGTCTAGATATAGCAGAGAGGTGCACTCTTATCGAGGAGTGGGCTAGTCCCGACTCAGCCAATGTCAATAAGTATTGTAATATCAAATCAATAGACACGTCGTCTATTGACTTGGAGTTCTCAGATAGCCAGCAGGAAAACCTGGTAGACTTAGAGTCACAAGACTTTTGAGTCGAAGCCTTGATATCACTGTGTAGAACTAATGCTACTCTGTCCGCAACACTACTATGGGTTAGGGACACTTGATCCTGAAGGCATGAAGATTTAGACGTTCTACATCTGGATGTAGAATCAGACCTTGATTCATGGATAAGAGGTCTGGTAAGAGTGGTAGGGGCAAGGAGAGGCTGGCTAACTGGAGAAGCTGGCTGAACCAGCACTGTCAAGGCCACCTTGGACAGATTAGTATGAAGTTTGCTCCGTGAGGTCACCTTGTCCAAAACCCTGGGGATAAGTGGTATTGGAGGAAATGCATAGACTAGGTGAGGCTTCCATAGAATTTGGAAAGCATCCCCTATGGAAGGTGGGTTGCGGGCAGCCCTTGAACAGAATTGGTAACACTTGACATTCTGATTTGTGGCGAATGCATCTATCAACAGGGTGCCCCACAACTCTAACAAGTCTCGATATATCTCTCTGGACAACTCCCACTCGTGGTTCTTGGTTGACAACCTGCTGAGAATATCCGCACAAGTGTTCTGCGTTCCTGCAATGTGCGAAGCCACCAAATGTATATTGTGTTTAATTGCAAAGTGCCAGATCTCTAGGGCAATTGTGCAAAGCTCTGGGGACTTTGTTCCCCCCTGTTTGTTTATATACCACACTGTGGTCGAATTGTCTGACGATATGTTGACGACCTTCCCTCGTAGCAGAGGGTAAAAAGCCTTTAGGGCTTTTAGAGTAGTCATGGTCTCCAACAAATTTATGTAAAGCTTTCATTGTTCTGAATTCCAGGTTCCTGAGATGTTCAAGTGTCGCAGGTGAGCTCCCCAACCTGCCAAGGAAGCATCGGTTGTTACCATGTGAAGGATAGGGCTTCACAAAGGGTTTCCCTGCCAAGACACACTCCCTTCTAGTCCAAAACTTCAAGGAATCTAAAATTTTGCGAGTTATCCTAAGCTTTTTGCTAGGTGGGTCTAAGATAGGGTTAAAGAGCTTTAGGAACCAAAGCTGCAATGTTCTCATGTGCAGCCTTGCGAACGGTGTAGTGGCAGTAGTAGAAGCCATCAGGCCAAGAAGCCTTTGGAACACTGTGGCACTCTGTAATCTATGAATACAGATATGTCTAATCAGATCTGAAATATCAGAGAACCTTTCCTCAGGGTCAAAAACCTTTGCCACCATGGAGTCCAAAATAGCTCCAATATAGGCCATGCGTTGTGCAGAGCAGAGGGAGGATTTTTTAAAATTAACAGAGAGACCCAAATTAAAGCATAGGTTTAGAGTAAAATCAATATTATGCTTCAATATTTGTGGGGATGAAGCCAGGAGGAGCCAGTCATCTAAAT
Organism: Sphenodon punctatus; assembly: GCA_003113815.1. Taxonomy (NCBI): domain Eukaryota; kingdom Metazoa; phylum Chordata; class Lepidosauria; order Sphenodontia; family Sphenodontidae; genus Sphenodon; species Sphenodon punctatus. The sequence continues at coordinate 1,089,031 of QEPC01001665.1, read as the reverse complement.
AGGGGTAAATGTCTATACCCTTTTTTTGCGTAAATAAGCAATAACTGGAACCATTACCTTGGTGAACACTCTTGGCGCAGATGATAAACCAAAAGGAAGAGAAGCAAATTGAAAATGTTGGGAATTGTGAACAAACCTAAAAAATCTCCTGGACAAAGGATGAAGCCAAGTATGGAAATAGATGTCCTGTAGGTCAATCACTGCATAACACTGGCCAAAATGTAATAATGAGGATAACCTCTCCAAAGTTAACATTTTAAATTTTTGATAGGTAATGTACTTATTCAGTTCCCTGAGATCTAATATGGGTCTAGCCCCGCCATCCTTCTTTTCAATAACAAAGTAGCTAGAGTAAAACCCATTAGAGGAATTGTTCATGTCTACTAACTCAATTACTCCCTTTTTATACAATTCAGCAACTTCTTTATTCAACTCCTTAACTTGATGCTGTGAAAAAGTAGCGCTCTTAACATATGTAGAAGGTTCAGGAATCACAGAAAAAGAAACCTTGTAACCACCTTCAATAACTCTGAGAACCCATTTATCCTTAGTAATATATTTCCAAAATGAAATAGAACTAGATAATGCAAATTGAAAATTAACTGAATGAAGTGGGGAAGTGAACTCTGTGGCTAATTGTCACTTGAGCCCTCTAGCAGAAAAAGCGGAGTATTGCTTATTATATTTCCCCCTCTGTTTATAAGGGGTATATTGTTGTTTTGTACATCCTTGGTAAGAGGTGCTGGATGATAAATACCTCTTGTTGTAAGGCTGAGTATTCGAATAGTATGGCCTTTGTGGACGATAATAAGATGGCTGCTGTTGATAAAATCTGTATGGTGTGTACGTTGCCAGCTGATCTTTTGTGGCGATCTTCATTCTAATTGCTGTTGCCTTGGATTTTTGAATCTTTTCCAGGATGTCATCTGTATCCTTGGAGAACAGGCCTGATTGATCAAAGGGCAAGTTCTCTATTTTGGCTTTATGGTGAGCATCTAACTTTGTGCCCTTTAGCCAAGCAAATCGCCTGGTTACAATAGAGTGAGCAACTCCCCTAGCCGCCGTCTCAGAAGAATGTCTAGCCATTTGAAGCTGAAATCTGGCAGTGCTCAATCCCTCTGTGCAAAGTGCTAGGAGAGGGGATTGTTTTTCTTTGGGAACAGAGGGAATGATTTTCTGTACCTCATCCCAGAAATGATGCTGGTAGGAAGCCATGGCTGCAGAATAGTTGGATGTCCTCATAAGCATGGTGGAAGATGCGAATGCTTTTCTGCCAAAAACATCAATCCTCCTGCTCTCTCTATCTGCAGGGGAAGTGTCCTGAGTGTTCCTCTGGAACTTTTCTGCAGAAGCTGCAACAACCAAGGAGTTTGGCAGGGGGTGCTTAAAAAATATTGATCCTTGCACCGGAGGAAAGAGATAAAATGAACTTGCTGCTGAAGATACTGGGTGGATGGCCGCTGGGGTAGCCCAAATCTTTTCGACATCCGACGCGTGCCATTTAAGGAGAGGGAGAGTCTTTTTAGGCTAGGTAGGTTTTTCAACTGCAGAGTAGGCAGGATCAACCATAGGAAAGGTCTCTAACTTCAATACAGAAGAATACCTTCTCAGCAGATCCTGAAAGTCTTTGTGGTCTTGTGAAGGACCTGACGACGTTGAGCCCTGGACGTCGTCAGATGGAGGTGGAGAGATATTCTCAATGTCCTGTTCACCTTTGAAGGGTTCAGGAGTCTCAGGCGTGGGCAAAACTTCTTCCAAAATAAGTCCCTGCTCAGGTTCTTGTAAAGGTAAGACCTCTGGAGGGAGAGGCTCAATCAGCTGAGACTTTCTTTGTCTCCTGCGCTGGAGCAGTTTTCTTCGTTTCTCTTGCCTTGCCAAAAAGATTCTCTTAGCCTCGATCTGGAAGGCCATTGGTTGCTGTTCCTCCGACGTTGATTGTCCTGTAGACGTCGAGTGTTTGGACGTCGACGTCGTAGCTGTTGAAGTAGGCTGCCTCTGTCGACATTAATGAGAGGTTGAAACTGTGAGTGGGGTAGAAGGAGAGGAATGTCTCGATGCTGGTCTGGTAGAACGTCGAGTGTCGGGAAGCGTGCAAGGCGTTTCGACATCTGAGGGTGTGTGTGGGTGAATGCCTTAACGTCGTAGACCTTGCCTCCGACACCTTAACTAGCTTCTCCAAGCATAGTAGAATGCGTTTCGTGTCATCCTGCCTTGCCGATTTTTGCTCCTTGAAATACCACCATGGAAACCTGGATTCAGGAGAATGTCAGGGCGGGAGTGGTAGGGGGTCTCTGAGCCACTTGTTGTCTGGGGCTGGCCACCCACTGAATTCTAGGAGGCTGGTAGGGCGATCCTCTAATTTCTATGGCAGGCTGCTCCTCAGCATTATATGAGGGGAAAGTGATAACAAGCGGAGATTGAGGAGTCGAGGGAGAAGAATAATCCCCCCATAACAAAGCCTCCTCATCTTCAGAGAGAGACGGGGAAAGTGAGTGAACTGCCACATGAGCAGGCTATATCTCCTCATACCATTTCCTCTTTTTACTTGGTGGGGAAACAGCTTCTCCCCTATTCGATGGCCCCGGCAGTGGAGAGTCTAAATTAGCCATCTCAGGGGCTGGAGCTGTATCAGAAATAACCATCTCTGCACCGATACTTGTAGGCTGAGAGGAGGGAGAAGATAATCTCTAAACCGGAGACTTACATATCTGTGATTCTTCCATCTCCTTTAGGAGTGCTAGTAATCTCATAGCTCTCTCCTTCAAAGCTCTGGGCTTCAGAGAGTGGCAATCTAAGCACTCTGCTGGGTTATGGTCTGTTCCCAGACAGAGAAGGCACTGCCCGTGCGGATCCTTCGTAGTCATCTTCCTCTTACAGGAAGAGCATCTCTTAAATGAGTGTTTGCTTGAAGACATGGTGAAGTAATAAGAGCAAAGGTAAATGAAGGGAAGCCGCGAAAGTGGTTGGAAGGAACTGTTGGGCATAGGCGAGAGAGTGCCTTATATGGTGTGGGGGCATGTGAACGTCACGTAAAATTTAAAATATGAGCTTGGTATATGCCGGTAAGAGAAGGGCAGGCATGCGCAAACCCATTTATGAGAATGGGAGGAGCCAATCGAAGAAGAACAGTTCGTGATCAATGGTATTAAAGGCCGCTGAATGATTTAACAAGATCAACAGGGTAGAATTTACCTTGTCAATCTCCAGGTGCAGGTCATCGACCAAGGCTACAAGCGCAGTCTTCGTGCTATACCCAGGGTGAAAGCCCGACTGAAACAGGTCCAGGAATCCGATGGCATTTAGGTGGCCTGGAGCTGTCAGGCAAGCACCTGTGCAATAACCTTCCCTAAAAAGGGAAGGTTTGAGACAGACAGGTAGCTGGCTGGAGAGTCAGTGTCCAAAGATGGTTTCTTAAGCAGGGGCCGGACAATTGCAGTTTTAAGGACATCTGACACCCTACCCTCCCGAAGGGAGGCATTGATAATCCCAGCCAGCAACGGCCTCAAGTGTCTCCCGACTGGCTTTCCACAGTCAAGATGAGCAATGATCTAATTCACAACTGGTCACCTTCAATGCCCCAACCACCTCTTCTGCATCGGTGGGTGATATCAATTGAAACTGATCCAAATAAACAGGACAAGACTGATTTTCCATAACCTCAAAGTCCGATTCTGCAGATAAAATGGCAGTACCCAAGTCGTGGTGAATATGAGTGATTTTGTCTGCAAAGTAATTCATAGGGGTGGGACATCAGGGCAAATGCCGAGTACCAGTTTTACCGGTTCCCGGATTTAAAAAACCGGCTTACCGGATTAATACCGGTTTACTGGTACCGGATCTTTTACATTGATTTCAGTGGGGGAACTGTCCCCATTGAAATCAATGGAAAAAAAACACAAAACCTCCCCCTCCCAGGCTGTGCGGGTGGAAGGGGGGACACCCCCCACCCACCCTGCCCAGCCTGGATTTTTTTTTTTTTTTTCCCCCCTAAGTCCCCTAGTGTGGGGCTCCAGGCTGTCGCCAGCGACCCAGAGCCTAGACTCAGAGCCAGCACCAGCAGCAGGTAAGTACCGGTACTGTACTGATCCCTGGGGTGGGGGGTGGTTTAACACACACCCCACCCCAGGGATCACCCTACCTCCCCACCCAGGGATTTGC
>QEPC01001665.1:1063012-1082923 GCA_003113815.1 Sphenodon punctatus | reverse complement strand
TCGTAAGATCCTGTTGCAGTTCCTCACAGTCTGCTCGTGTTTTAACTACCTTGAATAACTTGGTGTCGTCTGCAAATTTGATCACCTCACTCTTAACACCCTTTTCCAAATCATTAATGAATACATTAAACAGCACCGGTTCCAATACAGATCCCTGAGGCACACCACTTTTTACATCTCTCCGTTGTGAAAACTGACCATTTAGTTCTACCCTTTGCTTTCTATCTTTTAACCAGTTTCTGATCCATAGTAAGACACTACCTCCTATCCCGTGACTTTTTAATTATCTCAAGAGTCTCATGAGGGCAAATGCTTTCTGGAAATCCAGGTACACTATATCTACTGGGTCTCCCCTGTTCACATGCTTATTTACACCCTCAAAGAATTCCAACAGGTTAGTGAGGCATGACTTACCTTTACTAAATCCATGTTGACTCTTCTCCATTAAACCATGTTTATCAACATGCCCTGTAATTCTGTCCTTAATGATGGCTTCCAGCATTTTGCCTGGTACAGATGCCAAGCTTACTGGTCTGTAGTTTCCAGGGTTGCCTCTGGATCCCTTTTTAAATATCGGAATTACATTTGCCAATGCTCCCACAGCGGTGGAACAAGGAGCCTGGGTGCAACTGTTTTGATGGCCATGGTCAAAACCACCAGGTCATAGACAGAGTAGTCGCTATGGTCAGTAAGTAAATCCCCCAAAGAATTCAGAAAAACAATTGGATCCATTAGCCTCTGGGCGCAGACCAACCTAACCAGACCACCACCCTGATGAGGGCATAGGAGGGCCGGGATCTGGGCTTTCAGAAGGTAATAGTAACCCTTTCCCTGCCTGCAAACGACCTGGCCAAATAAATAGGTCTAAATAGTCCTCTTATTTTGCCAAAAGACCTAAAGAGTCTTTAGTGTGATTAAGAAAAAGGGTATTTGGTGACTAAAACTTCAACTTGAAATTTAACTAGTTTCTCATCTAAAGGAAAAGGATCCCCAAACTCCTGAGTGATCTCATTTATTTCAATGGGAACTGTGCAGACTCAGTTATCAGGAAAACCAGGCCATTAATATAACCCCCAATAGAGAGTGGTAAACAACTTCTGTAGGACAGACTTGTGTTCTTGTGGTTTTAGAACTGTAGGCTACCCTACCCATAAAGATTTGGGGACAGCTACTGAAGTAGTTAGTGTGTGTTTGTGTCACAGGAAGCTCTTATTGCTCTCTTGGTGTTCTGTCCCAGAGAAGGGAGAGTTCCTAGACAGGACATGTTGTTGTTGTTGTTGTTGTTTGTTGTTTGTTGTTGCACCAGCAGTGTATCTGGCACTGTAAAATCAATAGTTATAGACAGGTCCCTACCCCAAGGGGCTTACAATCAAAGAGTTGATCTGGAAAGAGAAACACATTATTAAACATTTTTTCTCACAAGGCAGAATATTCATCTGCCATGGTAAGGAAACTGGAAATGAAGTTTTGACCTTCTGGGATATAACAGGAGGAAGAAGTGGGCAACTGATCACTGTAGAGAAGGGCTAGAGCCTAGCACTGGCTAAAATGTAATGAGCACACTGTGTTCATCAGAAGCTCAGGGAGGGAGAATACACCCTTAAATCGAAGAGATGTGCCTTTGAATCCCTTTCCTATGTCTCCTGGACCAGGAAAGCTTTGTGGAACTATAAAGGTACAGCCTCACAGAGCACCAAAGAGGTCAGGGCTCTCCCAAGTGCCATTTCTTTCTTCCTTTGAATCTCTCCCCACAATTGAATGTTCCATTGTTTCTCACTGTGGGTGTTTTCATACATGATGGAACCATGTGCCGTCAGTCATTGATCCTGCCCGGGATGAGGGCCCTCACCCCATGCAGGATCTGGCCTGGTCACCAAACAGACATGCTGGTAGCCGGGTGAGCAGGGTGACATGTGGATGTGGTTCACATGCCCCCGTGCTGCTGAGCGCGGCCTGTGCTGCTGAGCGCGGCCCGCCCTCCTTCTGGATGGGCAGGTGTGGTGGCCTATGAGGTTGCTCTGTCCATCCGGAAAAGCTCCGGCCTTGTACCAGAGTTAGGTAGAGTAGACCATCACACATGATGGCCTACTCTACCCCAGTCTGGGGATGGCTTCCCCGGACTGTGGCAGGGCTTAGTCCATGCTGTGAGTTGGCAGGAAGCCCAAGTCACAACACGGGCTAAATCCTGCCACAGTCTGGGGAGAGCCCTGATCCCGCCCGCAGTAACATCTGGCGGGCAGGATCAAATGTGATGACACTGTCAGTGGCCACATAGAGTAAAGCATGGCTGCCTGTGGTGGCATCATATTTGAAAATACCCTGTGTGTAGCTTTGTGGCAGGGCTTCCCTTAAGCAGGGTCAGTAGGGGTCATGCCCCATGGTCTGAGGTGGCCCTGAAAAGAGGCCTGTCCTGGTAGCCTCAGGTTCCAGCACCCCTGAAGCCCCAAGAATAGGATATTTCTGTGGGGCCCTTTCCCTGCCCACAAATCACAGCCTCCAGGGTGGCTGCTTCCTGTGGAGCCTTGCCTGCCTTCACTTTCTGTAAATCACTGACCCCTGAATTCCTCCTGCTCGAGGTATGTATGTGTGTGTGAGAAAGGGAGAGAGCGAGCATGTGTGTATACGTGCGTGGGAAAGCCTGTGTGTGCATCAGCATGTGTGTGAAAACCTATGACATTTCTTTGGTTTTATAAGCAAGCATCAAACTGCAAATTATTAAAGGGGTGGTGTCTTGGGGCCCTGTATTTTATTTTCACCTTGGGCCTCGCAAATTCTACGGCCAGCCCTGTTTTGAGCCTTCTCCCTGTCCTTGCATGAAAGCAGAAAGAGGGGTGTGGATTAAATATGGAGCAACTGAGGCCCTTTTTACACAGATTGCACTCCCCCCCCCCCCGTCCACGTGTGTGACTGTGGGGGGGGGATCCATCTGACCACTGAGGCTGGTGGGTGGGGAATTGGGGATGCATGCGCGCTCCCACACTCCACCCACCTCCACCTATCTCCACCGATCCCCCCATGCATGGAGGCATTGAAGGCAACAGAGGTGCCTCCATGCATTGAGATGGGTGGAGGTGTGTGTGTGTCCGTGTGATGGGCCGCCCATGCATCGCACACCCGCCATGGCGCCCCCCCACCCCACGCACTGTGGCTCCTTGCTGGTCTGTTTAAAAAGGGCCTGGTTTGAAGAAACACAGCCTCCCCCGTTCCTGAAAATACTTGGGATCTCACAGATGCTATTTTAATGCAGTGACATCAGAGGAGTTAATGCTGGGCCTTGTGCCTGTAATGATTATTGTTTCCCTGCGTGAAGCGAGATGTGAACTTGATGCAGAGTGAATCACCCCTATTTTGTTCATTCCCTTCTGGTTGAGGGGAAAGATTGATACTTTCTCCTGTGTTATAAATGTTTCAAAGAATTCCAAATGAGACAGAGTCAAAAATAAATAAATAGATTGTCACGAAGGAACATAAGGCCACACAGGAGAGATACTGAACTATAGGTCTAGCATATATGTAAAGCTAAAGATTAAACATGGATGTAATGTCGAGAACTGACAACTCAATTCATGTAATCATGTAGCATAAACTCAGAGTTGGGAAATCCCTCCAGGAAATGGAGAGAGATAAAGGATGTGTTTTCAGAGGAGACACCAGACAAAAACCCATTCAGGTGCAAATTAAGTTTGCCTGTGTGCCTACCTGCTGGCTTTGGCTACATGTGGACAGGCATGACCTCTCCAGCTTCCCCAAGGCGGGAAAGGGAAATAAAGGACTCTGAAATGCTGTTTAAGCCAACAGCAAGACAAAGAAGGAGCCATCTTCTGCTATCTCTTGGAGCTGAGAGCTCACCTACATATTGCACGCCAGCAAGCGAGACTGCTGGAATTATGGACTGAGAGAAAGGACTTTGCTTTCTACCAGCTAAGAGATCAGTGCCCAGTCATTTACATCACTGACTGAGAATGGACTCTTTGTCGGGTAAGATCTTTTATAGGGAACTACCTGGTATAGAATAGGAATGTGTTATATTACTTTTAATTTGATTAGCCACTTTGTATCAAACTATCAGGGCTTATGTAATCAATAAACTTTCTTCTTATCTTTATGAAGAAGTGTTTGTGGTCTAACAATGGGAACACAAGCGAGCAACTTGAGCTTGCAAGCTCTTGCAAACCCAGAGAGAGAGAGAGAGAGAGAACAGGAAGCTTTCTGGACCTTGGGTGGCAAAAGGATTCTCCCCTTTGCAGAACTGGACCAGCCAGAGAGAACTGGTTCAGGTGAGCTGTAAGTGAGGGAAATTGCGTCACCCAACCCAGGAAAGTGGGGTGTTGGACCCCCAAAACCGTGACATAGATAAATAAAATTAAATTAATAAATAAAATCACAAGAAAATGAAAAAAAAAGTCCCTTTGTTCCTTGACGTTTTAAGCTTAATTAAGCCCTGGTACAATGTGTTATGTGACCTGGGGACGAAGGAGGAGTTGATATATGACCCTTAGATGTCTGTTGGATCCTGCTGGCTATACTTATGCTGTGTTGCTGAATTTGAGAGGAGGGGAGCGAGTAGGGGAGTGGGAGAGAGGAAGGGGTAGGAGGTGGAGGATGAACAAGAGACAGAAGGAGAAAGTGGGGAGAGAGAGAGAGGAAAGTGTGTGAATAAGGACTGAGGAAACAGAAGGAGGGCTGGAGAGGATTAAGAATGAAGACATATTAATAAGCTAGAATTGTGAAATGAGCGTTTGGGGACTGGGAACATGTGAGCAGAGGAGATTAGGAGCAGAAAGAAAGAAAATGGAAACAAAAGGGAGAGAGTGGGAGGAGGGTTTGCTCCAATTGTGCCTGGTTTGTTTAGGCATTAAAACAACTAAGTCTACATTATTTTTTGGGCATCCTCTTTCAAAAGAGATGAAAGAAGAATAATTCTCTAGTTGACTTGTTTTCTTCACACACAAACATGCACACACAGCAAAAATGAATTCGTTGGGGGAGAGTTAAGCCAGGGGAGGCAAAAAGGAGACGGGGCCAAATTCAAGCATCAAGGGCTGAAATCTATGTGATCCTCAAGTTCAGAGCAATTTCCCCAGGAGACTGTATCATATTCGAGCAACCGGGAGGACTGTGGGAGGTTGTCATGGCAACAGAAGGCCTGAAAGATTGACTCTGAGTAGCAACAGGCCAGTGAAGCAGCCTAAGTAGGATTTATAGCACATTATAGTGTGAAAAGCAGGGGAAAATTACTGTAAAGGCAGGAATTATAGCACAACAGAACATATCAGCTCCAAAATCCATCTTATTAATTAAAACAGCATACTCTGTGGTGGAGCACAAAATAAGCCTGTTAGCTTAAATGAGGAGATGTTATCACTGCTTCATTATAAACTTCATTGTCTTTAAAGTAAATATAGGGTGTTGGAGGAAGGACACAGGCGGACAATGGTATCTCTCTCCACCTCTTTCCTATATACTTTATAATTGTCCAATTGGGTGTTATTAATGTGTCTGAAATATCTTGCTTCCTAGAAACGTTCAGTTGAAGGAATTCATAGGGTGGTTTGTGTGAGCAAAAATGGATAGAAGGGAGATCTGCTGGGTTAAAAGACAATAAATAGATGGTCCAGGCTTGCAGTCGTTACTGTCTACATGGTATTATTGAAGTCAGGGGGGCTATTCAATAAGTAAGCACTGTTTGTAGGAATAAGATCTTTTGAATTAGGCCCTACGTTTGCAGAGTCTTGTTTGTCCTTTATCCAAGGATATCAGCACATATGTCAAAGATGAATTAGGCCAGTGGCACAACCCCATGTGAGACTAATACTCATTTAATTCCCATTGTACAGAAGGAAAAGCTGATAAGCAGATACAAAGTAGGACTCATCCATTGTCACTTCATGAATCAGCAGCAGAGCTGAGGTTTATTTATTTATTTATTTATTTATTAAACACATTTATATCCCGCCCCTCCTGCAATGCAGCCCGGGGCGGCTCACATCATAAAACAATTAAAACCATAAAATACATTAAAATTCAATAAAACAATCAAATATCCAATATAAATATTAACAGGGCTTAGACAACACAAAGGGTAGGGGATTAAAAGAAACCCTCCCTACCCTCCCCCAAAGGCCTGGGCAAACAGCCAGGTCTTACAGTTCCGCCGAAACGTTAAAAGGCTTGGGGCCAGGCGAGCTTCCTCCGGAAGGGAGTTCCACAGCCGCGGCCCCACCACCGAGAATGCCCTCTCCATCGTGGCCCCCCGCTTAACACGGGGGACCTCTAAGAGGGCACCCCCGGCAGACCGCAGGAGCCGTCCTGGAGCGCGAAAGGCGAGGCGGTCCCTAAGGTATGAGGGGCCAAGACCGTATAGGGCTTTATAGATCATCACTAGGACCTTGAACTTGGCCCGGCACACTATCGGCAGCCAGTGCAGAGTTCGGAGCACCGGTGTAATATGCTCCCGGCGACCCGTCCCCGTAAGAAGACGAGCCGCCGCATTCTGCACCAGCTGCAGCCTCCGGGCCAAGAACAAGGGAAGCCCCACGTAGAGCGCGTTGCAGTAGTCGAGCCTCGAGGTGACAAAGGCATGGATGAGGGAGGCCAGGTCCGGGCCAGAGACGTACGGACGCAGCCTACGCACCAGATAAAGCTGGCGGAAGGCAGCCTTAGCGACTGCCTCCACCTGCCGCTCCAGACGCAGGTCTGCGTCCAATACCACCCCCAGACTCCGGACCTGCTGAGCTACCGGAGGGCGAACCCCCCCAACCAGGGGGGCCACCAGGTTGCATTTAGACGAGCAGGTTGCAGTCGCGTGACCCGCTTGCACGATTTTTCAAAATCCCACGTGGCAGAATTAGACGTGACAAGGGATGCCATCACGTGCATTCAAGATGGTCGCATATTGTTTACTGACTGCGAACTAAATACCTTGATGTGTGAGGTATTTAGTTCGCGGTTGGTAAACAATGCATGGCCACCTTGAACACACGTGATTACGTCCCTCATCACGTCTAATCCCGCCTTGCGGGCTTTTGAAAAATTGCACGAGTGGGTCGCGCGATTGCGAGCCACTCGTCTAAAAGTGGCCTTAGAGTAAAAATCAGAAAATCTGACACCCAATCTCTTGTTTAAGCAACAACACTTTCGCTGCTTACTCAATAATAATTATTAATCAACAGGAAGAATTTTCCATTTTCATTATGTCTTTGCTTCATCAACATCCCTTTAGTTACATTATTGAGTAGTACAGTCAAGTATTATTAATATCCCTCAGCTCCCATATAAATAATAGATCTAGTATTACATATATCTAGTATTAGATAGATCTACTATTACTATTACATATAAACTCAGATCTACTGTAGGTGTTCTTATGAATGAACTTCCATGTTTTGATAGAAGTTCCATTTTACCAACAGCTGTACTTACTGGCTGCTGGAGGTCTATAGCGGAAACCCAGCTAAAGTGGTATTGCTGCGTTGGTGTTTTCTTCTCTGAACCAGTGTTTGTCATGGTCCGAGGGAACACCATGCTTGCAGAAGTACCATCTCTTGGGTGAGACATGGACTGAAAGTACTAACCAAGCTGGTACGTAGCATGATCAATGAACCAAAGATAAACCTGTATGGCAGAGAATCATGAATGCTTTTCTCAGCTTGGCCTCCGGTTTGATAAGTAGTCTAGGACAACTCACTCAGCCTTTCTGTGTATGCATCATAACAACACTTCCTTTTCAGAGGACCACAACTTTTTGTAATGGCAAAAGTAACTCATTGTATCATTCATAGATTTTAGGAAAACTCTTGATGAAATCTCCAGCCTGATTTACTACAGAACATCTTGAAGAATTACAATACGACAACAAATATAATTAACATATTAAGGTGCAGAGTGTGCACTTGAATTAAAGGCAGACTTGAGCAAGTGGTTCAGAATAAACACCGCATCAAATAAGGATTCATTTTCTCACCTATCCTATTTAGTAATGTTACTAGTGTCTTTATGTGTCTGGACAGATACAGCAGAGGAAATGCATGTATTTTGAGATCTAGATTTTGTTTATGCCATAGTTCTTCAAAATGGCACATAATACTTAAACAGAGTAAAAAAGACCATCTTCATTTGCAAAACGACAACAACAACAAAACCACAAAGACACAAAGAAAAAGCAACAGTTGGTTTTGAGAAAACAAAACTGACCAGAATCCAAGCAACTACCTGCTTGAACATTATCTTGGTAGGCAAAACCATAAAAAAAAGAGAGTGGCAGTACCATAAAATCTAAGACACCCAGAAATAAATAAATGGTTAGACAGCAGCTAGATGAATAGATTAAACAAGATCGTGTTAACAAATCATCAACTTAAATGGGATTTTCACCCTGCCATATGAATGTAGAAGCTGAGAATATTCTGGAGTGCTGAAAAGATCAGAAAGGTCTAGAAGTAAAACTATAGGAAGATACAGATGTGTAAATTACTTTGAAAACAAATGCTTCACAAAATTACTGATTTAAAGGAATTCATTTATTCCCCCCAAAATGCTGAAATTTGTCAGAGTTCAACAACCCCTCATTTTTAAGGTCATCCAGAAAAAGGATGGGACATATATTAAGAACTAAGCCATAACATAGCAGCCAGGCCATTGGGTAGTTGGAAGAATATGTAGAGGAGAATGACTGAAAGAATCCTTCCACTCAACAACATACAAAGAGCAGCTTAGGACAGACTCAAATGGTGCAAACTTGCCTGTGCCCTATGCAATATTTGACTGCACCAGAAGGATGCAGATGTAGACAGTGATACTTGGCTGTCCCATGGGGGTATTGAGAATTAATTAGTTAATGCTTGTACAACGAATGCTAAATGTGAATGTAATTTGTAGTTATTAAAGATCCCAATGGTGCTGTTCACAGGTGTAAGAGAGTCTGGGGTTCTGTGATAGACTGGAATTTAACTGATTGAAAAAGGCAAATGGCAGTGGGATGCTGATACGCCACATGATGCAAACTCCACTTCAACACCGCTTTAATATTTCTTATGCATGTTGCAGGGCTGCATAGGACACCAACACAGCCCTGCAACATGCATAAGAAATGTTAAAACGGTGTTGAAGTGGAGTTAGTGTCATGTCTGTTTTCACCCTAGGAGACCGAAAACAAAAGGCAGAAGTAGCAGCTAGTAGCTACAGATAGATTATATCAGTGTCTTGATTATACCACTTTTCTACAGTAATAGCCATTAAAAACTCTATAGTTTTACAATAGACTCACTGTAGTGTTTTGATCTTTGATCAGAGTTGTAGGCTGAGGGCCAGCTTTAGTGGATAGGCAAAGGAGGCGGTAGCCTATAGAAGCAAATGCAAGAGGATGGCAAAATAGGAGTTCTCCTTCCTCTGCCCACTGCACAACTCCCCAAAGGGACTTGGGAAGGGTGCATTTGTAGATTCTTTGCCTCCCTTTCATACATTTGCAATGGTGAGGGATAGTGGTGGAGTGCTTATAGGTTCTGGGACTCAAGCACCCAGTGCCTCCTTTTCCTCTCAGAGCAACAGCCGCTAAATTTCAAGCTGGCTTCCTTCAACAGATGCCTCACTCCTGACAGTGCTTTCTGGCTGATCTGGAAGGAGAGCAGAGTAGTATTAGAAGGGGAAGAGGGAGCCCCTTCACTGCTGTCTCCCTGCCATATTTCAGCTACTCCCTGCTCCCTCACTCAAAATCTTACTTTATTTATTCATTTATTTAAACTTTTATTCCACCCTTCCCCTAAGGCTCAGGGCAGCTTACAGAAAAATAAAACTCCCTTTTAAAAACTTCATTCAGAGAAAAACCCATGACCCCACAACCTATAGCCCCGTCAGGCAAATGCGTTACTAAAAACAAAGGTTTTACACTGCCTCCAGAATATGACCAGGCTTGGGCTCTGATGGACCTCTGGGGGAAGGAAGTTCCACTAAACTGGGGCAGCAACCGAGAATGCTCCCCTGCGCACCCTTGTCATATCGCTCCCGGCTGACCGCAAGGGCCACAGTGGAGCATGGATGGAAAGGCAGTTTCTCAGGTAGGTAGGTAGGTCTTTCTTTAGTGATCCCATCCAGCTCTTTCTGCAAGCTTACAGCACGCTGCTTTTGCTCTCTCTTGTAGCCCACAGGGCAGCTAGACAGACTCAGTAAGGGGAGAACAGCACAGCAGAGACGTCTTCCCCTAGTGGCTCCTCCTGACCTGCTGTTTACTTTCCTTCTGCTGTTGCTTTTGCTTCTCTCCATGACCTGCTCCAAACTCCCAATCAAGTTCAGAAAGGTGAGTCCCCCTTGCCCCTCTTTGTAGACTCTTTTCAGTCTGCCAGAGCTGAAGGCAGCAAAGCAGAGTGGAGGAGGAACAAGTTCAGCAGCCAGCAGGATACAGAGTGCCAACTGGGAATAAGGGGGATGTGCAAATTGGAATAGGCTTTACTGAGTGCAAAAAATGTGGAGAGATTCATCCCTGAAAAGGTGAAATACTTATCAGGTGCAGTGGGGCCATGGGGAATTATTTATTTATTTATTTATATCTATTTATTTATTTATTTGTTTATTTAAACGTTTATCCTGCCCTTCCCTAAAAGGTTCAGGGCAGCTTACAAACATAAAAACACATATAAAAGCATATTTTAAAAGTCTGTGGCCTTTTTTATACAGGTTGTGGGAGCAGGGTGTAGGGATTAGTGGGTGCGTGACAGTGTGGGCGGTGCATGGGGGGGCAGCGCACGCAGACAGGCACACACCAGTCCCCACTTCATCCCCATCCATGGAGCAATCCTCATTTTGGCCAATTGCTCTGTGAGTAGGTGGAGGTGGGTATGCCTGCGTGTTTTGCAGGAATGCACACGCACACACATGCATGCACACCCACCCGCCGTGGCACCCACTCATGCCCATGCAGTGGATCTGTGTCAGCATGAGTGGCCCGTAAAACAATAAAAGAAAAAACAACTCCCAAACCCTTCCTGCAACCCCCCCTTTCCCACATCCAGCCCACCCCCCATAACCCTACCCCCAAACCACCCACCAATAGTAGGGATGAACGGAAAAAAGGCAAAATGCAAGGGTGGGAAAACCAAGTCTAAAGTGCAATGAGAAATGTATAGAATGAGAAGGAAGGGGCCCTGGGGAGCAGGTAGGACAACAACTAGAGGACAATGGAGAACTAGTGCAATGGCAAGCATGGAGTCAGAATGGGTGGATGAGGTGGAATGAAATAATAAAAAAGAGGAACCATAGAAAGCCATGGGACAAGGAATGGGCTATGAGAAGTGGGTGCAATGACAAAGAGGGCCAAATGGAATAAGTGAAATGACGAGAGGTCCACAGAGCATAGGTGGAATGACAAGAGACGTGGTGCAATATCAGGAAGGACCCCATGGGGAGCAGGTGGAATAACAATGAAGGGACAATGGGAACTTGGTGGAATGCCAAGTAGGAAGTCAGAGGTGATGAGTTAAATAAGAGGTAGAATGACAAGATATGGGGCCATGGGAAGTGAGTAGAATGACAAGGAGAGTGCCACGGAGAACAGATGGAATGGCAAGTGATTGGAAGGAATGATTACAGGGGCCACAGGGAGTGGGTGAAATTAAAAGGGAGAATGTCAAATGACAAGCTGGGAGCCAGAAGGGATGCATTAATGAGAGGATAAGATGGGCTGGGATGGGAATAACAAGGGATGGACAGGTGGAATGGAGGAGTCTCTTCGGGAATGGGTAGAATGACAAAACTGGGTGGGATGACAGGGAGGAGGATATGGGAGGATGGAATGACAATGGCCACAATTCCAAATCCATCCATATGGAATCTGCACAGTATCCGTGTGGGTCCTGTGTGGATTCCGTACGTCATAATGCATTCCTAAGTGCATGTGCGGACATGCAGGTTGCATATGGGATCCATAGGGCATGGGATCAGCCCCACTGAGAGAATGCTTGGGAGCTGGTGGAATGATAACCAGGAAACCATAGGGGATGAGGTAAATTGGAAACGACAAGGTGGAATAGCATGACGGAGGGGTCATGGCATGTGATGGAATGAGAAGGGACCGGGAAAAATAACAATGAGAGGATTGTGAGGAGCAGTTGATCAAATAACAAGCAGGGAGCCCAGATGGTTGGTTTAATGGGATTGGTTGGGGAGGATTGACAAGAAGGAAGGCCATATAGAGTGGCTGGAATGGTGAGGCAGCAATGAGGAGTGGCTGGAATGACAATGAAGGGTCAGATGGATCAGGTGGACTGACAACTGGCTAGATAGAATGACAAGGAGGGTCCAACAGGGAATGGGTGGAATGACAAAAGAATGAGGCTTTGCACTGGTGGTGAAAGAGGCAACACTGAGGTAAGAAAGAGTGTTACCTCAGCACTGAGCACTTCTTCCATCCACAGTGCAAGTCCCCAGCATGAGAACTGTGGAGGCAGGGAGGGGGGGCTGGGGGCAGCGTTTTAATATTTTGCCTAGGGCAGCAAAATGTATAAAGCTGATCCTCTGTAAACTTTGCTATTTTAGTAAGTGGCACTAGGTACTGTAACCTATTTGCAGTGATCAAGCTGAGTCCATGGGTGCTTTTAGACAAACACCTCCCCACCACCTCCCCACCCACTATCCACCCACTATACATGTTGCAGGGTTGCAGTGGTGCCCTATGGGTGCCCTGTAACATGTATAATGGGTGGGAGGTGGATGGGTAGTGGGTGGGGAGGTGCTTGTATAAAAGCATCCCATTCTCACATGTTTGGAAACAAAGGCCTTTTTTACATGAGATGTACCCACTCATGAACACCCAGAAATCTGGGTGTTCATGCACGAGTCAGTCCCGTGTAAAAGACGTAGCAGGTGCGCATGCAGTGAGTGGGTGTACATGCGCGCTGCCAGCGAACATGCATCCCCACCCCACTCATCAATACGCACGAAGCAACCAGCGAAAACGGTGGTTGCTCCATAGGTGTTGATGGGTGAGGGGGTGCATGGGGATGCGTTTGCACCAGTCTAAATCCTCCCCCACCCATCGCGCACGCACTGGCATGCAAACAACCTCCCCTCCCCCCCTGCTCAGCTTGTGTAAAAACAGCCAAAAAGCAAGATACATCTCTTCGTACAAGGCAGCCCTGCTCAAAGAAAGACAGCTTGCCAGGAGAGCTCTTCCATTCCCCAATTATCTCCCTCTTAGAATGTTACATAGCTGCCCACTTGGCCATTTGGGAAGGGCGGGGTATAAATGTAAATAAATAAATAGAAGTCTAGCAGAATCCAATAAAAGTGTTGTTGCTTGTGTTATGCAGGAAGTCGCATTTGGTGAACATAATGTTCCCTTCTTGTTTTAAATCTATGATCTTAAACTGACTGTACCATGTCATGAAAGATCCCATAGCACATTCCCCAAGAACAGGAGTGATAACTCAGAATAATTTATAACTAAAATGCTACTTACCATTCCTGAATGTGGTGTCTGGATACTCCAGTGATGGGTGAACTTAAACAGAGGCATTAGATTTGATTTTATCAGGAGGTTTTGATTATTCCTATAGGATGCGGAGAGTTAATCACATGCTGATAAATAATTC
Source organism: Sphenodon punctatus (assembly GCA_003113815.1). NCBI lineage: Eukaryota > Metazoa > Chordata > Lepidosauria > Sphenodontia > Sphenodontidae > Sphenodon > Sphenodon punctatus. The sequence continues at coordinate 1,069,343 of QEPC01001665.1, read as the reverse complement.
AGCCTTGTTAAAAAAAGAATCAAAGAATTTGCTAAAATGAAACAAAGTAACTCATGAATGACAGTTTTTCTTGTTTATTTTTCAAGTCAGAGCTTGTTAATATCTGCCCAGACTGTCATGTGTGTCCACTTAAGTGTGTAAAAGGAGCATGAATTGGATATCCCACTAGGTGTAATGTGTATGTGCCCCACTCACTATTGATTTCAAGACTCATTTGAAAACTGTTAGTGGGTTTTAATTGCATTATTTTGATGCTGTTTCTCTTACCAGCTGCATAAATTCAAATGCATTTCATAATGGAGTTTGAAGTGCTGATGCCCATTGTTTGCTTAAATAACTCTGGGATGTGACTAGTAAGGAGCATGCTGTGAAAACCCTAGTGACTGCACATAGCTTTACACCTGGTGCATTTATGTTGATAAATGGAGCAACTGACTTCCTTAGTGGCACACCTCAAATCCAGTCTGTTGCTAAGGCCTGTCACTTCTCCCTGCATATAATTGCTGAAATCTGACCCTTCCTTATTGCTCCCACTGCCAAAACTCTAATCAGTGCTGTAGCCATCCCTCATCTTGTCTACTGCAGTTCCCTCCTTATTGGCCTCCCCCACTCTAAACTTCACCATATCGTTTCCATTCAACACTCGACTGTCAAGCACCTTACTCCCTGCTTTGATCGTGTTTGATTGCTCCACTGGCTCCCTCTTTCCCTTCACATCCAGCATAAACGCCTTGTCCTCCCCTTCTAGGCTCCTCATGGTCTTGCACTTCTCTGACTTGCTGCTCTCATCTCCTGCTGCATTCCCAACCTGGAACGTTGCTCCTCCTCTGTTTCTACCTCCATCCACCAGAGTCTCTTGCTCCCTCAACCATCTTTGCCCTTCTCTCATGCTGCTCCCTATCCCTGGAACTCCCTCCCTGAACCACATATGTTCTGCTTCCTCCCAGCCTTCAAATCCCTCCTAAAAACCTACCACTCCCATCACACTTTTCCTACCTGCTCATCCCCATAGACTGTTGACTAATCCCCCTTCTGCTGCCTGATCCCCCTTGTAACTAAGCTAAGCACATGCACCTACAACTTCTCATCTTCAAATGTATCCCAGTCTCTTCCTTTGTTCCCCTTCCCGTTTTCTCCCCTCCCTTGTTTAGGGGCATAGCTAGGTTGGAATGGGCCCAAGTGCAAGAAATGGACTTGGCCCCCTACATCACCATCCTCTCCTCTGTCCCTCCCTGTGCCTCTCTCTTCCATCGCTTGCTTTGCCTGAGCCCTGGAGGTCATGACTGCGCTGCCTGTTTCGTGCTGCCGCTAGCGCTTGCTCCATCCTGTGCTGCCCACCGGGTGGGTCCCATACACACTACAGGAGCGCTCAGCTCGGTTTCTGCCCAGTTGCACTGCAAAATGACAGAATTTGTATGTCCCGCCTGTCCCTATAACAGCTACGCCCCTGCCCTTGTCCATCATGCATTGTAAGCTCTCTGGGGCAGGGACCTGTCTCTAATGATCAGTCCTGCTGACACTATATATATGGGCCTGGGCCTCACATATCTGAAAGACTGCCTGTCCTTCCATTCCCCATTGCGGCCCCTGCGACCGACCCGGAGTGCTTCTCTGTGGGTACCTTCTGTTAGTTTTTTTCATATGACAAGGGCTTGCACCAAGGCATTCTCAGTTGCTGCTCAGGGCTCTGGAACTCCTTTTCCCCCGGAGGTTCACTTGAGCCCAAGTTTAAGTGTCTTCTGGAAGCACTGTAAAACTTTTCTATTTAAAAACGCATTTGGCAGACAGGGATAGGTGATGGGGAGCGGAAGGTTGGATGTGGGGAATGGGGAAGTAGTATTGGGTGGGTGTTGTAAGGGATTGGCGGGGTGTTAGTGGGGTTCTGGGATTATGTTTGTATTTTAATATTTTTCTTTTTTACATGTATTTATATATGTTTTTATGTTTTATCTTGTAAGCCGCCTTGAGCCTTTTTGAGGGAAGGGTGGGATAAAAATCTAAATAAATAAATAACAAATATATAATGATACTAATTAATAAGAAATAATTAATAAATGCCACTTAAGCAGAGTTGAGCTCACAAATACTGAGAACAAAACTAAGGTTCTAATCCTTAAAGGACACTGCTGATGGAATCTCCATCCACATTAATGGGGTTTACATTGTCTGACCATCAATGAGGATTATACGGTTAGAAGCTAAGAAGTTATGAATTCTGATCCCACCTCAGCCTCTTGCTTGATGTGTGGTCTGAGGCAATTCGCTTAACCTTTTTGTGTAGGCATAATGATACTTGGCTACCTCACAAGAGAATTGTGAGGATTAATTAATTAATGTTTGTACAGTGAGTGCTTAATATTAATTTAATTTGTAGCTATTAAGGTTCCCATTGGCACAAATTATAGATGAAGCTGTGCAGGAAACGTTCTGTTGAACAGTGTATTATTATTTTTTTTATCAGTTCTCCGATTGTTGCAGAGCACTGATGAGTGCTGTTAAACATCGGCCTGGGGAAGTGATCAATCAAGTAGATTGATAAAACACATGGGGAGATTAGACATATGTGACAAAGAGTTTTTAATTTCCTTAAACTGTTTTTATTCAGATAAAATTCCCTTGGGACCAAGCCCTGAGAGTGCTAAGCAGTGGTGTGATGTTGGCCTAAATGTTGAAGGAGGAATACCCCAGATTCAGGGTGCAATCCTCCAAAGTCAATGAGAGCTGTGCCATTGACTTAAGTGGGTGGAGGGCTGCAATGGTAATATCCTGTTGTTAAAAAGGTAAACTTTCCCTTTGTTTCTCTCAGTGGGGAGACATACCCCTGAAAGGACCACCAAAAACATTTTGTCCTGCAAATGAAATCATTCAATTAGCCCATTAAAGAACTTTTTAATTTTTTTATATTTTTTCCAGAAGCCCTTTCTCCTTCCCCAGAACCCTAGCGGTAGCACTGCCTTTTGGAAGCTCTTTGTCCAGGGCTCAAATAAGGCCTGCCTTTGAATTTGCAGGGCCCAGGGCAAAGAGAGCCCCACCCCCTCTTCTATGGCTCTGCTCCCTTGGGGGTGCCCTCTGTGGGGCCCTAGAGGTGGATGTATTTGGGGCCCCACTGGGAGGGATTGGGGACCCGACAACCTGCCCGGGTCAAAACGGGGGCTACTGCAGGACCCCTAGAAGTAGAAAAAATAGCAGGGCCCAGGGCCATCACTGACCCCAGGTTGCCCCTTGTGGTAAAGTCCTGGGCTCAAATGTAGTGTGGGCATTTCTATCCCACTGCTCTCAGAGTTGGAGGGAATGTATTCTCCCTGTGTCCTCTCATTACACTGAGCACCCACATTCTTGTTGAAGCTTGGAGAAGTTGTGAGCACTGTGGACCTATCTCTTAGGCTGTTTTTAAACTGACACGGCTGTGGGGCAGGTTCGTGGGGGACGAGTGGAGCAACCATGCACTGCCCACCCACCTCAAGTCAGTGGGGAGAGATTCAAATGGGTGATGGCCACGGAGGTCATAGCACCCAACCCCCAACGATCTGGCCCTCTACCTATCCACTACGCTCACCGTTTACACAGACAGTCATTCCACTCGTTTGAGGAAGGCCACACCCCCAAATGACATGGCAACATAGTCAACTAAGGGCAAGTGAAGTCGCAGCTGTCATCACCGCCCATCTCCAACCAGACTCCATGAGAGCGGGGAAGGAGGGACAGGGAAGGTACAGCAGAGCAACACACAACCCCAGGGCATGACACACAAACCACAGGCAGCTCGAAGAACAAAAGGAGGTACTTACTGCAACACAGACACCAGTGCGACAGCAGCAGGGAAGGTCATGTTCCAATGCACAGACACCCCCTCCCTGCCAAGCTGACAGTACTGTCCCAAACACACGCCCCACACAGCACAGAGGCCAGGGAAAACATTGACGGCTCACAGGGCCCCGTACAAGTGGGATATTGGCTGCTGGGGTGGGGGACATGAACCCCGTGCCGAAGGCAGGGGGACTCACACAGGCAGGTCACAGAGTGATGGCGGGGTGGACGGGAGGGACAGCAGAGGAGCTGCGGCATCTCAGACCAATGACAAAGTCAAGCAGGCAGAGCTCGAGTCACAGGAATGCAGGACACGGGGGGCCACAGTCTCGAGCATTGCTCCAAAGCCGGGTCATGGCTGCTGCGGAGCCTGAGTGGAGAACTATGCACCCTGTACCTACTCGGCCCATCTGCCGACTGCTGCTGCTCCTCCTACCGGGCTAGCCTCATGCACCCACCGCTGCTCCGGAACCCTGCCATCTTCCTGCGGGGAAAGAAAGACTGTGAGTGTTGGGACTCGGGGGAGCCCAGGCTGGGGAACCCTCTCCCGCCCGTGTCTGGAAGCAGCCTGGGGGGCATAAAAGAGAGACACCTGCGGGAAACCCTTGAGAGCTACCTACCATCTGCTGGCTGCTGCTGCTGCTCCTCCTGTCGGGCTGGCCTCGCGCACCCGCCGCTGCTCTGGGACCCTGCCATCTTCCTGTGGGGAAAGGAAGATTGTGAGTGTTGGGGCTCGGGGGAGCCCAGGCCGAGGAACCCTCCCTCCTCCCCCGCCCATCCGCGTCCAGAAGCAGCCCAGGGGGCATAAAAGAGCGACACCTGTGACTTCGCCGCATGCCACTGGCCGCGGCCAAAGTGTGCGGCCCTTTGGGGCCCTTCGGGGGTCTGTAGGGGACTTAGGGGCTGACATTACTGTGAATCGTTTTGGGCTCCCCATCTCGCGAAGATCCGAGCTACATTAAAAGTCAGTGCCGGGGGTATGTGACGCAGGCTATCCGACCCCATTGGTGGGAAATCGCGGTTGCGGCAGAGCCGGCTGAGCCCCCCCCCCGAGAGACTTCCAACTTCCCCCCGGCAGGTCCCAGTACCTCGGGTATCGCTTTTACGGCCCAAGCGGAGTAGAGCGGCGTAGCCTCTCGACTTGGAGGCCCACTGGTTGTATTTGGGCACTGGAGTGGTAGATCTGACTCCAGGTCACCGGTTTCCCAGGGGTGTCCGCTGATTGACCCTAGGTGTGAGCTGGGGTGCAGGGCTGGTCATCTGCTGCCCCTGATTCTAGCCGCTGTTTTCCTGTCAGTGGGCTTTCGCTTGCCCCTTGGCCCTGGTGCTTGGGGCCTCCTTGCCTCTCTCGGCCCCCTCACTTTAAAAGCTGAACCAGGGCCGGTATCTCTCGCTAGTCCTCATAGGGCGGTTAGCCTTACAGCTGGCACTATGCTGCAGGGTAGGAAGAAGCAAGGGATGACAACCAGAGCCGGAGCCCAGGGCAGACAGCTCAAATTGGAGGGTTTTTTCTTCAGTGGACAATTGGCCTTGACCCCCACGGAAGATCCCGCCTCGCGGCTCTCTGAGACTTTGGACTCTGGGGATCATGCAAGTATAAATGAGGCAACCACTGAAGTATCCCCTCTCCCAGCACCTGCAAGCCCTTTGGTGCCCCCTTTATTTCAGTTCCTCCCCTCCCAAATCATAGTGATGCTTCTCTTTTGGACTATATGGGCAATCAGTGCTTTTCGATTGGTGATCTGATTAAAAAACTGAACATTCAGCTTGAGAAAAGGCTATCAGAGATTCTATTCATATACGTAGGGAGGAGATTGTATGGCCCGGCAAACAAGGACCCAGGAGGGGAGTGACCATAGCGCGTCAAACAATTGATTCCCCCCTGCCGACCCCAATAGGGCCTCAGCAGAGAGTCTCTGTAGCGTGTCAGACCCTGGTTTCTCCAAACACCCAGGCCCTGATGCCTTTACCTCAGACTCTAGGGCCAGAGGATGGGCCTTTTAATTCTTCTCTCACTTCCATCCCTAGGGCTGCTCCCAAAGCCCTGGCATTCTGGTCTGAGTACAGGAGACGTATTAAAGACAAGAAAAAGCTCGATTGTGAGTCACGATGGCTCAATCTCCTGCATGCAGCAGACCAAAATTATGCCAAGACGTTTTGGCTTTTGGTTACCGGCTCAATCAAACAAGAACTCAGAAGCCCTACATTCCCCATCCTTCCTCAAACATGGGTTGAACATTTCTCTCAGCTGTATAACCCATTCAACAGAAGTCGCCAGCAGACAGGTCTAACTGATTCTATGGAGGACTTACCCTCCTGGCCTTCCATCCAGGAGTCTGAGGTGGAGGCCCTTGCCAACTCTCTCAAGAACTCAAGAGCCCCAGGACCAGACCTCATCCAGGCAGAATTCATCAAAACGCATAGGGATTGGTGACTACCCTTATTGGCAGCATTATTTACTGCCATAAACAAATCCAGAGCAATCCCGATGCGATGGGGCGGGGCCATAATAATTCTCATCTAT
>QEPC01001665.1:1053012-1058012 GCA_003113815.1 Sphenodon punctatus | reverse complement strand
GTGGCTCCTGGGTGGCCATGCGTGGTAGCATCGCATTTAAAAACACCCTTAGTCTTGTCTTTCTTTTATCCTTGGTTATCTCTTTCCTTTCCCCCTTTCTCCTTTTCCTTTCTTTCTGTTTTCTCCCCCCCCCCCCCCAAATCTTTTTCTTCCCTACAACTTGTCTCTTCGTTTGAAAGCCAGGCTGTTCCAAAGTGAGTACACGCAATGATCCCTGTTAGGGATCCACAGCAGCCAGTGATCAGCGTTACTGCTTACACTGAAGGGGCACCATTTGGACAAGTTCATTTATTTTTCCACTGAAGCCAGTCTTGTGAGAAACTACCTAATTGCGATGTCCTGGAGCTTCATGCTAGCGTGAGAAGAACAGTGCTTTCATTAGCTGCTCCTTGTGCTTTTAATTTCAGTTAATGGAGCTTGTAATGGAGTGATTGGAAGTCAAGAAGGCAGCTCAAAATATATGGAAGTGCAGTATTTTATTTTGCCACTAGCATCTTGTGTTCATGTATTTGGAGTGCAAGATTATTTTTTTTATTGAATACCCAGACTTGAAGAGTCACACCTCGAGAGTACAAGGGAAAACTTCTGACTCCAGTCCTGACTTTCTCAGACTTTTCTCCAAGGAGAGACTTCATTAACAGAAATGAATTTGAGCATCAGCATGTGAGCTGAGCACCAGCTTGGTTTGGGCAGAGAGAAGCAGCTGCTGGAGTAATGCAAGGTAAAGCACAACTTTATTCTTGCCGAACCAAGGCCCAGAGTCCTTACTCATATGTTACCACCTCCTTACCCACTGATTTGTTTAGGAGTTTGAACCTCAGTAAGGGCTGATGCCCAGGTTTCCCTCCTATGAGCAGCTTGTGGGATGAAGCTACTGTAGGAGAAAACCCATGCAAGGATTCCCTCAGGAAGCTCCACCCAACTGACCTGGCAAAATATGTGGAATCCAGGAATCTTCCTCTGGTACCCTGTGAGATGGAGATCTGTGCAAAAAAGGCAACCTAGAACTACAGTAATATGTTAGTCAATTTTCCAAGGAGTATCATGGGGGACAACATTTATCCCCTCGATATCGCTTGGCCAACCCATGCTTTACTTCTTCCCCTGGCATGAACCCAGAACCATACAGAGAGGCATCCAGAAGATCCCAGAGCAAGGATGAGGTGTCACTATGGAGTCATTCTGAGCTAATGCTAACTATTAACTAACTTGCAGTACAAAAGGAGGTGCATCCACACATAGAGGACCACTCTGACTTAAAATAGTTGCACAAGCATACTCTTGGGTGAGGACTAAAGAATTTGGCCATCACTTTTACATATACATTTGATATATATGTAAAATACAAAGATATAACGTGCTTTCCTTTAGTGAAGCAGTATCAACCCTGATACCCTGATCAAATTTCTGTCTGGGTAATTAATTACAATTGAGGTCATTAAAATCCACTGTATTTTTATTGAGGTAATTTCTCAGCTGCTGTGCATTGTTGCTGTATGCCATTTACAACTTGATGCCTCTTCTCTTCAACAGTCTTTGCACCAAAGTGCTGGGCAAAGTGTTAATCCAATTATCTATGCATGACCGTACAGTACATAAACCTCAACGGTAGAATGCTAGGTTTCAGTGGTTAAAATCACAAACAGGCAGAGCTTGATTAACCTAGTGGATAAATTCTTGGATTTATACCTGGGAGTCAGGAGTTCAAATTAAGGCCATGAACTTACTGGGTGGCCTTGAGCAAGTACTATCTCCAACCTTCAGTTCCTCATCTGTAAAATGGTAATAATAATGACCTACCTCATGGGATTTTGAGAGGGTGAAATAAAGATTGTAAAGCATTTCAAATACTGCAATTGATGATAATAATAATAAACAGGCAGAAACTGGGAAACGCAGGTTACCCCAGCAACATTGCATTTCCCACACCTTGTACAGTATGTATTTCAAATCATAAGCTAATTTTGTTAAGTTCTGTGCTTAAGGTGATTAACAGGAAAATACTACCTGCCATGTTAAAATAAATAAATAAATAAATAAATAAAAGAAATGGAAAATAATACTAATTGGTGGAGTTACATATTGTGCATTTTCTGGTCCCTGGCACATGCCACCTTTCATGTACTTAAGAAGTAGTATCAGTCAACAAAAATGCAGATTCTCGATTCCTTCCGTCCTACAATCCGTGGCCCCGATCCATGGACTGCATGCATGTGGATCACAGACTAGCATCACACTGCACATGCACACTTTGTGTGAACCCAAGGTACCACCTTCACAGCCCTGCCTCTGCCTCAAAACCCTCTCCCTCCTCCCCTCTCTGAAACAGGGAGAGGGCTATGAGAATGGTGGCTGCTTGGCAGAGGCCGAGCTGTGGCAGTAGACTTGGGCTGGGACTTCCCTCCCTGAAATGGAAGTGGGGAGAAGACTGTGAGCTGCTCTCCCAGCCAAGCCTTAGCCAGTTTTGATGCCGCCGCAGCTGTTGCACAGGACCATGCTGCATACATGTTGCGCATGTGCACGCAGCGCACGTTGCGCACACAAACGGTACAAACTTTGGATCAGCCCCTTTGGTAATATTACTACTACTTCTACTGATACTACCTCTATCAATTCTAGTTGCCCCCAAACTCTGTTAATCACAGTCCAGATCCTTAGGAAGAAATCGTGTTTGTCTTGAGAAGCTTTTAGTGGGAGTTAGGTGGCGTTGATGACTTGTTAAACAGAACATATGTGCCTTTAGTGATACATGTGGGATGATACAGTAGCTAAGAACGCAGTGTGTTTCCATGCTTTTCAACAGGATACAAAATGTATTAAGTTACTCTATGACGGCTCAGCTCATGTTTTGTTTTCTTTTCAAGCCCCACCACACACTATGGCTTATGTGCAAACAATGTTGCCTCTAAGCCTGATGCATGATGTGGGACTGCTCTTGAGTGGTTCCATTCGTTCCTGTTGGGGAGGTCCCAGCGAGTGGTGATATGATAGGAGATTGCTTGTCTTCCTCCCAGGACCTCCTCCTCTGTGGTGTCCTGCAGTGTTCTGTCTTGTCTCCCCTCTTGTTCAACGTGTATCTGAGTCTGCTGGGTGAGATCATTCAGAGGTTTGGAGTGAAGTGCCATCAGTATGCTGATGGCACCCAGCTCTACCAGTCTTTTTCATCTGACCCAGGTCCTGCAGTCTTCGTGCTTACCCAGTGCCTGGAAGCTGTTGGGTAAACCAATGAGGGTGAGCCGACTGAAGCTGAATCCAGACTGAAGTGATGGTCGGGCCGGCTGACCTTGTGACACGGAGGGGATTGGGACTCCTGTCATTGATGGGGTCCAGCCCCCTCTGGTTGCCCAGGTTCACAGCCTCAGAGTGCTTCTGGACCCGTTGCTGCTTCTTGATCATCAGGTAGCGGCGGTGGTCAGGAGTGCTTTGTTTTCACCAAATTCATCCGGTGAGGAGGCTGTGGCCCATACTTTCTGATTCAGATCTGGCTACCGCCATCTATGCTTTCATCACCTCGAGACTAGATTACTGCAGTGCACTCTACATATATTATATTAATTGTAGTTTATAATTGTTTGTTTTAATATGTTTTAAAATGCTGTGAACTGCCCTGAGATGCCTGAGGCAGGAGGGGGCGGCATATATATTTTAGAATAAATAAAATAAAAATAAATACATGCGGCTGCCCTTGATGACTGGAAGCTGCAGCTGGTGCAAAATGCAGCTTCCCATCTCCTTTCAGGGATGAGTCACTGTGAGCACGTTACACCTGTGCTTTACCGTCTGCACTGGCTTCCTATAGCTTTCCAGGCACAATTCAAGGGTACTGTTTTTTTTGGGGGGAGGGGGTTTAACCTTTAAAGCCTTAAACAGCCTGCACCTCACATATCTGAAAGACCACCTTCCCTTCCATGTTCCACCATGACCCCTGAAGTCAGCCAGGAGTACTCCCTTGCGGGTACCACCTGCCATTCTTCTTCATATGACATAGACCCACAGAGAGACATTATCGGTTGTTGCCCTAGTATTGTGGAACTACCTTTCCCTGGACGTCCATCAGAACCAAGCCCTGAGCATAATCCAGAGAACGTGTAAACACTTTCTTTTTGGCTCAAAGCATTTGGCAGGTGGGTATAGGGATTGGAGTGGGTGGGTTTAGGGGCAAGGGAGGGTTTTTAAAAGAGATTTTAATGTATTTTGTGTTTTTAATATTGTAAGCCACCCTGGGCCTTAGGAAATGGCAGGATACACATTTTAATAAATGTACTGTGAAGCATTGTTTGTGGTTGTTTTTACACATAGCATTAATCACTCACAAGTACATGGTTAATCCTAAGTGAAAATGCTGTCTCCAAATGGGAGAGGCTTAGTGGCTGCCTTGCCACTACCATCACCCCTGCAAGACAGGACCTGGGATCATCGCAGACTGTGTCCTGCAGGTTAAGCAGTAGTATGGAGTAACATGTAGTTGTTGTGAAGTCTAAACTCCCTGGGAGCACCAGGCAGTGGATGGAAGGAGAGATTTAATGTGGACAAGTGCAAAGCGATGCACGTAGGGAGAAATAATCCAAACTATGCATACACAATGCTGGGTACAAAACTAGGAGTTACCACTCAGGAAAAGGATCTGGGGGTGGTTGTGGACAATACAATGAAATCCACAGTGCAGTGCGCAGCAGCAGTCAAAAAAGCAAACGATGTTAGGAATTATTTGGAAGGGAATAGAGAATAAAACTGAGGATGTCATAATGCCACTATACAAATCAGTGGTGCGACTGTACCTCGAATATTGTGTGCAGTTCTGGCCACCCCATCTCAAAAAACATAGCTGAACTAGAAAAGGTACAGAGGAGGGCAACAAAAATGATCAAGGGCGTGGAAGGGCTCCCGTATGAGGAGAGGCTTGGTAGGTTGGGGCTCTTCAGTTTGGAGAAGAGACGACTGAGAGGAGATATGATAGAGGTCTATAAAATCATGAGTGGTGTGGAACTAATAAACAAGGA
>QEPC01001665.1:979470-1045482 GCA_003113815.1 Sphenodon punctatus | reverse complement strand
TGAAATGAAACTTAAAGCAATCTAAAAATCCTACTCAACGCCTGCTGTTCAGGAACAGTGACTAGCTCAGAAGGTGTTGGGAAGGGGGGAGGCAGATAATTAGTTTTGTTTCTTGCAAGCCTCTCCACCCCTGGTGCCTGGAAGTTTGCTCCACAGTGACTGACACCTCCCTGTCTTGTTTGACCTTCCAGTGAACCTTTTTTTGCCACACGAACTCACCTGAACGTGATCCGAACTGACCGAACTGTGCGGCCATTTCGCCGTTCAGTGTTCGGTTTGTTCGGTGTTTTCGCGTTCGTGTTCGTGTTCGAGTTCGGTTGTCCAAACAGGCCGAGTTCGGGCTGAACTCCGAACTGCCGAACCGCGTTCACCCATCCCTATTGGATACATTATTTGAGAGTAGATCCATTAGCAGCTATTAGCATGGTAGGTTTAGGGGATGCAATTTCTTACTGTTGGGAGTTGGAAGTGAACAACAGGGAATGGATACCCCTTTGTGACCTGACTGAGTACTTCTCCCAAATGACTGAGATTGGCCACTGTTAGAGACAGGGTGCTGGACTGGATGGACCATTGGTCTGATTCAGTATGGCACTACTTATGTTCTTACAACATCTCATGGACTCTTAAAAAAGAATTCAGAAGCTCTTAAGCAAAAATTACATTGACTTGGGACAAATTTGTGAAGCTTTCCCTCATTGTTTATTTGAGCCTTTCTCTGGCAAACTCCTTGATGTCAATAGAAATTTGCTTGAGGATTGACAAGAAGCAAATGAGAAGCTCAAAGTTTGTTCCATGGTGGTGATGCTGTAGTGTATGTGTTTTCTTGATACCGATCATGTGTAATTATGCACCTATTTTTCTCATTGTATATAGTGATTTATGAAGTTACTGAGCAGGTCAAAGATTAATTACTGTATAGCTTTGCAGTTTTTTTAAGTTCCCCCACCCCACCCCCTGAGTAAGTTGAAGTTCAAAAGACTGTTCCTATGGGACCAGAAAACTGTTCCTAGCAGAGAAGTGCCCACATAACAAAATATGTGACAAAATACAAGACTGTGGGGACCTGGGGAGCAAGGCCAAAGGGGAATGAGGAAACAAGAAGGGGAGCAAGGGTTGGGAGAAGGAAGGAAAACAAAACTAGGGTTGCCACCTCTTGCAGAAATAACCCTGACACTTCCATAGGACGGAATGGGAGAGTCAGGGTCATTTCCACAACAGGTGGCAACACTAGGCAAGACTCAGTGTAAGGCTGGGAAGAGAAAGCAGAAAGGGAACAAGACTGGGGAGATAAGGCAGGAGACAGCACAAGAGCTGCTACCAGTAAGCCTTATATCCTGGCCGGCAGCCAACTAGAAAGCTGGGAGGCATGACGGGGGCTGAAGCTAGAGAAGAGGTGTGGCATGGCTATGGCAGAGCAGGGAGGTCTCTTGTGTGTAGCAGCTGGGCCTGGACAGACTGAGGTAGTTGTACAGGAGGGCTGACCACTGCTCCAGAACCCCCAGGGGCATGTGTTTGAGGCTGGGTCCTGATGCAGATTCTAACACACACACTTCATTCTCTCTCTCACACACACACACACTTTTTCCCCTTCCCCAACACATACATAATGTATGTTAATTTAATAGGCGTTACCCCAGCTACTTGCAAATTCTGATCTGTATTGGATCCATCAGACTCCGTCACTATGTAGATGTTTATGATCCCACTACATGTTCGATGGATCAGTGCTCGTCGGAATTGCCATGCCAGGCCATAAGTGACAAGTGGGGAAGCAAGGTGGCTGTGGCTCTCAGTAAAGGCTCCCCATCTCACACGTAAGGGTTCCTGGCAACCGCTGCAGTGAACCAGGAAAGGTGGCATACCTAGCCTGGGTCAGCCAGCCCACCAAACCACAAAAGTGTGCGACACAGAAAGGGCAGGCATTGTATAGCGATCCCCTTGTAGAGGCTGACTTTCCAAAGAGCTGCTGTGTTCTGCCTATTTGTCTCGCATCCAAAACCACAGCAATACATGCAATTACTGCTCCTCCTAGTTGGCCTGCGTGCACTGTGGGCCCATCGTGTGAGGCAAGCACCTAGCAGGCATGTAGCAGGCTACATGTAAATGTGATGACTTGCTGCATGTTTGGAACCTAAATGATTAGCTGGTGTAACATCTGTTAACACTCTCCCCATACACACACTCCCTGATCCTCTCCTGTCCAGTGTCAGCACTGCTGGGTGTGTCCGCAGGAGAGTACCCAGCTGCTGGCTATGCCCAGGCCGTGCTAATTGTACCTGGCAGGGGCTAGATTGATGGTTTGGGCAGGGTGCAGCAGTTGGATGGGAATTTGACTTGGGATTTGCTAGGGTAGTCAGAAACAGCCTGACTCCTCTGGCTTCAGTGCTAGTCTGCACTGCTCTGCTTGGGAAACTGTATCTCATCTGTGCTGCCTGCTGCACCCCCTTCCATTTTGGGGCTTGGACCAACACTGCTGGGAACAGCCCAGATTCAGAAATGCCATTGCTCTGGAAAGTACAACAGTACTAGGGTAGGGGCAGCTAGTGGCCCCAGCTAGGGGTGAAACGAGAATGGATTTCCAGTCTTACAAGAAAGTGTGAGCGTCTCACCATTCTGCGCATGTACAGCTCCCCAATGGCCATTTTTTGCAAGTGCAGAGCTTTTTTTGAGGTTTCTCGAGACTCTCACAAGATTCTCAAAACCCTAAAAATGCTCTGCACATGTGCAAAATAGCCACCAGGGGGCGCATATGTGCAGAATGGCCACAGTGGTCATTTTGGGCATGCGCAGACCTGGTTTTCACAGCTGCACAAGAATCTTGAGAGAACGGGTTGAGAACCAGCCAATTCATGACCCATTCTCATTCTCTAAAATCTTGGTGAGAATCTAGTTCTTGCTGAGGTTTTCAGGAATTGCAAGGGCAAGTTTCAGCCCAGCCCCAGCAGTACTCTGGGCAAGGCAGATATGTGAGCTGTGTGTCCTTCAAGAACTTCATTTGAAATGTCTGGGAGCTGCATGCAGCTTGCAAATTGTGGTTTGGCCTCCCTATCATAGTCCTTCCCTTAAAGAGCAAATGTAACAAGCAAAGCAGAGAACTGACTCAGAATCACTGGAATAGCTAGAGGATAGTGCTGCCTCAGAGCCTCAATTAAAAAGGGAGGGAAATGGCATGTTTACTGAAGTGAGCTACTGTTTAGTGGATAGGAGGAAAATTTGAAAGCTAGGACAACTAATTGGTCTCTTTGATGGCATATAGAAGCCAAGGAGTGATTGAGCCCCCATCTCTGATTACCTGTTTCACCCTGCAGGTGGAGCTGAAGCAAATACTTGCAGAGCAATGTTTGTGTAGCGAATGTGTCCTGCCACTCCTCCTGGCTCTGTACTTGTTCTGGAGACTTTCACTGGAGAAAAGACCAGTATCATCTTCTAAGTGCCCTTTTGTTCTCCACCTCTCCTCGACTGAGGCACTCTTACAAAATAAAGGGTCCAGTGAAGCCCTGTATAAAGATTGTGGTGTGGGCCCTTCCTAGCACAGGGCCCCATTTTTGGTCAGTACACTAAGAGACTCTGATGGACTCTTTCCTAGCATAGGGCTCCATTCAAGTGCCCCAGTTGCACAGGACTTGGGACATCTCTGTCCTCAGTAGTGACCAAATACTATACTGGCAGCTGTTCCTTAAATACACTTCAGGATAACGAATGAGTGAGAAAATTCTCTCTTCTTTGTTTTGCTACATTGACACAAACTGCTATCTAAGAATTTTGTAATTGACTGTGTTCAGCGCAATCATAAAGCAACATGAACAGGGACGCCCTTACTGCGGAGTGATAGGGACAGCCGCCCCGGTCCCCACTCTTTGGGGGGCTCCGTGTTGGACCAGTTAAAAAATAATAATAATAATTTGGTGGCGGGACTGCTGTGGCTTTATGGAACTTCCTGCTTTATGGAACTTCCTGGTGGACTGGCAGGTGGGGTCGTGCGGAGCAGCAGCAGCTGGTGTAGTGGCGGCGGAGTCAGTGGTGGATCTGGACAAGAGCAGCAGTGGAGTCGGCAGCGGCGTGGGACCTGGTCGGTTGGAGGAAGGAGGCAGACAGGTAGCAGACGTGGCAGCAGACATGGCGGTGGTGTGGGAGTCAGGAGCAGAGCGGGAGCAGCCAGCAGGCACAGCGGGAGATCTGGGAGCCATGATGCAGCGCCCGCCAGTGCAACCGCCAACCTGGAAACCGGCGAGCAGGCCTAGCATGGGTCCCAGGCAAGTGGTGGCAGAGTTGCGGTCAACGTGATGGTGGCAGTGGCGGATGAGGTTAGTGCCCTGCCCCTTCCAAAAAATGGATGGGCGGAGGCGAGTGCCTCCTCTGCCTGTCCCCGATCCCAGGAGCGGGTAGCACCCTCAGACCGAGCCAGGGAGTGGCCACCGGTGACAGAAGGGGGTCCCGCATTTCTCCCCCGCCCTAGGCCCCGCAATCCTTAAGACCGGCCCTGAACATGAATATAACAAAATCAGAGGAACTGATGGTATTATTATTCCCTCTTAAACCATCAGCAACTCAGGGGTTCTGTGATGTCTGATCACAATATTTTTTTGGATCCTCTCTTACTAGGCCTCCTTTCTTTGTCTCTGAGGAGAGTAATCTGAGCTCCCAGCCATTCCATTCAGTTAGGAAAGCTCCAGTGAAGTTCACCCTGCTGGTACTAGAATTGACTTGGCACTTTGACATTAGACAGCGAGAGGAAGAGAGTGGGAAAGTCCCAAATCACTAGGTGCATCTGAATCCAGCTATATTTTCTGAGCAGCTGTCAATAGAGTGTGCATGAGATTATTATTGTTTGCAGAGGCTTTATTGATCTTGGCTTTGTTCAAGCCCAGAAATCTGTTTACAGTGGCCTATAAAAATGAGTGGCTACTTCTTTTACTGAAGGTTAACAGACTGTGTTTATTTAATTGAATGGAAATGGCTTTGTGTTGTCTAAATGTCATTGTTAATAAATTTTCAAGGGACTCTAGATTCTACAAGTTGAAAAAAAATCTAGACAGAAAGAAATAATGTAAAAGGGATGCTGGTTTTGACCCTCCGTAAAAAGATAACTGAAGACAACCGTTGTTGCTTTTACTGAACAGCCAGTCTCTTTCTCTCTTGGGCTTCTCTGTTTTTGTTTCCTTGTCCCCCCCCCTCCGTGTTTTCCTCAGGAAGCTCCCTTACATGTGTGTTCAGGTGTAAAAAATAAAATAAAAGAGCTAATAATGAGTTCACTTTTCAAACATTTTCTTTTTTAAAAAAAATACCCTCTGTGCTTGTTTCCCATTTATTTGTTCACGGCAGGATTTTGTTTCTGATATTTTCCCCCTCTGCTCAGTGCTTTATCTGTGCCTTTGTCTTTTTCTGTTGATCTCTGTTTCTCAGACAGGAAAAAAGGAAGAAATAATGAAACCAATAGGGCTGAAAGGGAGCTTTTAAATGGAAAAGCAAACTGTGTTTTCAGCTGTTTGATATAACAAGACCAGTGTAGTATCTTTACCTTCTCCCCTCCTTAAAAGGTGATGAAGAAGAAGATTTTTTCCATAAGAAAATGGGAGATTCCTGATAGCAACAGGAGAACTGAAAACTTGTGGTATCCTTCAGGGTAGATATTATTATTATTAATAGTATTTACTTAGATTTCTTGGCCGCCCCCTCCTGCCACAGCAGCTTGGGACAGCTCCCAACATAATAACATATAAAACATCAATAAATACATAATATAACAATATAATTTTAAACCATAAAACAACATAGACAGAGCCACAACCCCCCATCCCAACCCCACCCTCCACTCCTCACCTGTCTTTCTCGCCAAATGCCTGGTGGAACAGCCAGGTCTTACACTGTCTTTGGAAAGAGGGGAGGTCCAGAGCCAGATGAACCTCTATCAGGAGGGAGTTCCACAGTTGTGGTGCACCCACTGAGAATGCTCCCTTCATCGTCGCCACCCGGGATACCCGGGGAATTCCGAGGGAGGCATACTCAGCCGATCATAGGGGCCGGTCCAGGACCTGGGGGGTGAGGCGATCTCGCAGGTATGTGGGGCCCAGGCAGTTTAGGGCTTTATAGGTCAGAACCAACCCTTTGAATCGAGCCCAGTACACTATAGGCAGCCAGTGCAGAGAATGAAGCACTGGTGTAATGTACTCTTGGTGACTTGTCCCTGTCAGGAGACAGGCTGCCACATTCTACACCAGCTGCAGTCTCTGGACCTCCACCAAAGGTAGCCCCACATAGAGCATGTTGCAATAGTCCAGTCTTGAGGTAACTCAAGCATGGATGATGGTGGCCAGGTCAGTGTCAGAGACATACGGCCGAAGCCATCACACCAGATGTAACTGGTGAAATGCTCCCCTCACCACGACCTCCATCTGGACATCCAGGCGGAGTTGTGATTCAAGGATCACCCACAGACTACGGACCTGAGGAGCCAATGGAGGGCAGACCCCATCAATGACGAGTATTACCACTCTCTCAGACCTACCCAACAGCATCACCTCCTTCTTGTCAGGATCTTCAGATGGCTCGCCCTCATCCAATCCCAAACAGCTGTCAAACACCGGGCAAGCATCAAGACTGCCAGGTCTGGGTCTGTTGAAAAAGACAGGTAGAGTTGACACCGATGACACCGAACCCTTGAACGACCTTGCCCAATGGCTACATATACATGTTGAACAGGAGAGGGAACAAGAGAGAACCTTGCGGTACTCCACACATGAGGTCCTGGGGAGAAGATGAACAATCAAATATGAGATATGACAACTGTAATGGATTTTTTTTTTCTGGACTTGCTGCACACAGACTTAAAACGGGTATTTTCAGATGGATGGGCTGCACCAATACTGGCCATGCCAGCCTGCTTTACCCCCAGGTGGCCTATCCATCTAAAGGTGCCCTGCCAGATGTGCAGGTGGCCCCACTGCCAGTATTCTGGAACAACCTGGAGTGCCACTGGTGGAGTGGGCCGGCCAAACCTGGGGCACCAGCTCGAAGCAGAGCAGCTGTCTGTCTGA
This sequence comes from Sphenodon punctatus, assembly GCA_003113815.1. Lineage (NCBI taxonomy): Eukaryota > Metazoa > Chordata > Lepidosauria > Sphenodontia > Sphenodontidae > Sphenodon > Sphenodon punctatus. The sequence continues at coordinate 1,038,445 of QEPC01001665.1, read as the reverse complement.
TGCGTAGACCCATGCTTCAGCTCTGCTTCCAGCCGACTGTTGCCCCAGGCAATACCATAGAGTAGTGGGTGCCAACCTAGAGTATTGGGTGATGGCCTGCAACTCTATGGTGCAGGGGGGAGGGTGCCGCGTGGGTGGACAGCAGCCCAGGAAACCTGCTGAGTCTGTCTAAAGTGTGTTATAGTGGGACTCAGTTGGTATGGTCAGGAAGGAGCCACAGGAAGGGGTGGAGCTGCATTCAGAGAGCAGAATGGGACCGGCAGTTAGATTCAACCAGGCGGCTAGGAAGCAGTGCTAGCATGCTGAGCAAGCCTGATAAAGATCCTGTTTGAGTTAACTCTACCTGAGTCACCTCAGCTCATTGTTACATGGTGGCAGCAGTTCTCTGATCAGCTGCGGAGAGAACTCAAGGAGCAGAGCCGGCATGATACAATCCGCAAAGCCTCCATAAAGCCTTAGACTTCAGCAGAAAGAACCTAGCATAGGAATGGATATGGATCTGCTGGAAGCAGGAGTTAGAGCTCTACACAGAGCTAGCCATGACAAACACAGAGGAATCAACCAAGGTAAAATTGATTTTCTACCTCATTGGAGCACAGGGGAGGAAAATTTGCACGGGCGGGGAACTAAGCCAGGCATCCCCCCTGTCGACGGTGATGAACGCTCTATAGGCCCACTGTGACAGTGGATGCTATATGTTTTTCATGAGGGATAAGCGGTATGGTGAAGGCCCAGAGGCCTACGTGGCAGACGTAAGAGCCCTAGCAAGCACCTGCAAATTTGGGGATCTTGATTTTTCATTGATTTAAATACAGAGCCATAATATGGATCCATAATTAAATACGTAAATTGCGGATACTGATCCGTACCGTATGCTGATACGCAATACTTAAATTGCGGATACGCATTCAAATCCGCAGTCAAAAGACCACCCTTAGTGATTGCTCTTCATCCTGTTGAAGTCCCACAGGGTTTCAGCTTATTTCCTTTTTGTTCAGTGTGTCTGAGGCTGCTGCATGAGATTGTGCCTAATTTGGGGTGAAGTGCCATCAGTGTGCTGATGATACCCAGCTCTAGCTTTTTCTTCCAAACGGAATCCTGCAGCCTCAGTGCTTATGAGCCATCTGAAGCTGAATCCTGACAAGACGGAGGTGATACTAGTGGGGAAGGCAGTGGGGTCGGTGTCCCACATCATTGATGGGTTTCTCCCTCCATTAGTTCCCCAGGTTCGCAGTCTGGGAGTGCTCCTCAATTCCCAGTTCCACCTGGATGTCCAGTGTGGGCTGTGGCAAGGGGCACATTTCACCAGTTACATCTGGTATGGTAGCTTCAGCCGTATGTCTCAGACTCTGACCTGGCACTATCATCCATGCTTCATAACCTCAAGACTGGACTATTGTAATGCACTCTACATGGGGCTACCCATGGTGATAGTTTGGGAGACTGCAGCTGATGCAGAACGCGGCAGCCCGTCTCCTTATGGTGATGGGCGGCTGGGAGCACATTACACCAGTTTTCTGCACTGGTGTCAGTGGGAGAGGGAAGGGAGGTCCGGGGAAGTGGAAAAGGGGGAAGCACCCACACGACTTTCACGCACCCAGCAGGCTCCACACTCTTGCTCTGTTCGGCACTAAGGGGAAACAATGTCCATCAGGATAGAAGGGTGGCCTTGTGCCCTTAACCAGATCAGGCCTCTATCATCATAGAGCACAGAGTATAGTTTAGTTTTTTAGTTTTAGTTTATTTTCAATTTATACCCCACCATCTCCTGCCGAAGGCAGCTCAAGGCAGCTTACAACAAATTGAAAACAAAATCCACACAATCAAAATACAACAAACTTCGAAAAGTCAATATAATCAAATAAATTCCATCAATTCACAAAAATATATTTTAACAATCAATACCATTGATACTCCTTCCTACCACATAGGAAGGGGAGTGTGGCCTGTCTTGCACCGCACACACCCACAGCACCCAACTCTCCAGACAAACACAGGGAAGAAGGGCAAGGGACACAGGGTGATTTCAGACGTTACGGGGCCCTTTGGCCCTGTACCGAAATCACCGGCTTCATTCCCCCCCGGGGTCGCCCCGTCACGCCATATCAGACGTGCCGGGGGGATCCCGGCAGGGAACTCAGGAGGGGGCGGGGCCACGCGGCGCAACGTGCAGCCGCACGGCCCCGCCCCCTCCACGCACCCCGCCGCCCGCCCTCCGAGGAGACGGGCGGGCGGCAGGGCCAGTGTGGCCGCCACGTCCGGCCGGCAGCGCCATGGCCCGGGATCCCGCCGGGGATCCCGGGCCATGGCACGCAGCCAGACGTTACTTTTCGTTGGTCCCTGCCNCAATTCACAGGAGCAAATTGCCCCCACCATTACAATTTGGATACCAGAATTCTCTCAATCTTAATAAAGAGTACGGCCGTTGTTAAACCCACTTATGGTGTGGTGTCTTCCTTGGGGCTGTCTCTTATACACATCTAGATGTGTATAAGAGACAGCCGTGGTTCACCGTGATCTCGTAACGTCTGAAGACACCCACAGTCATACAAGCACTGCCAACTCTTCCACACACTTAGGACACACACAAATATCACCAAGAGTTACATTTAGTTTGCTCACGAGTCAGTTTCTCTGATTACCAGCGCTGTGTGCCTCACAGCGCTGGCCTTTTATGTGCTAGACTCTGCCACCTGATGTGCCTGTAGCCGTGAGTGTTGCAATGGCACAGGTGGCGATCCCAGGTCATTTGAGGCCGATGGCTGGGGCTCCGTGCCGTCAGTGTGATAGCAGGCTTCCCTCGCAACCGCTGCCTCGGGGATCCCCTAAGTGCTGTTACCACCGCTTCAGCCACAGGAGGTGGTGACTTGATCAACTGGGGGGGGGGGCAGTGAGTTCCGCAGCCCCGCAGCCTCCCCCACAGGCAAACACACCAGCACGGGATGACAACTGGCTGCCTATAGTTTCCCGCGCCCGATTCAAGGTATTGGTGCTTACCAATAAAGCCCTATATAGCCTAGGCCCTACCTATCTGTGGGACTGCCTCACTCCCCGGGCTCTGGATCAACCCCTGTGATTGGCCGGGAGCGCCTTTCTCGAAGTCCCCTGGGTATCCCGGTGAGCGACTATGGAGAGAATATTCTCGGTGGCCGCGCCAAGGCTGTGGAACTCCCTTCTGGCACAGGCCCAGGTGGCCCCAGACCTCTCCTTTTGACGACAATGCAAGACCTGGCTGTTCTGCCAGGTTTTTGATGAGGGAAATGGGTGAAGGGTGGGGGGACTGGGTTAGGGTGGTTGGGTTTGATGTATTCTTTGACAGCCTCCATATGGACAGAATGTTTTATGATATATTAATATTTATTATTATATTTTATTGTATTTTATTAATTGTTAACCGCCCCAAGCTGCTTTGGCAGGAGGGGCGGGGTATACATGTGTTTAAATAAATAAATAAATAAATAAATACTTAGTGCTTGGCTGTCATTGGGGACTGATTGCAGGTAAGACAATTAAGGCATCGCTGCCTTAATTATCTTACCTGCAATCAGTCCTTTAGATGTTCCCCTGCGCTTCCAGAAGTGACGTTGCTCCCATTCTAAGCAGCAGCCACCAAGAACAAGTGTAGGTTTGAAGATTTGGCGTTGCAAATTCCCCTCGGGTGTTACAACCCCGCATCTTCAAACCTATGCTTGTTCTCGGCAGCCGCTGCTTCTCCCCTTTCTTTGATTGTGAACCCTAAAGTCAGTTGGGTGTGTATGTGTGTTCTTTTTCAAGTTCCATTATTGCAGAAGGTTTGTATGGCAAGAGTGTGCAGAGAAGCATCCTTAGTGTCTTCTCCAAACCTTTGAAGCTCCCTTCTTCTGAGTGTTTCCTGGTGACAATGTAAAACTTGTTTTTTGGCCAGCCATATGGCAGGTAAGAATAGGGTCTGAGTAGCTTTTTTAATGGGAATTTTTATATTTGTATACGGTGTATGGGTATTATTTTTTATGTTTACTTTATATATGTTTTATGGTGTTGCCTGCCTTGAGAAATAAAAATAAATAAATGAATATACCATAAGTTCTCTAAGCCTTTTGTTAAAACTGAACTAGAACAGTAACTTCCCCAAAGGTGAGTTATTACTGCACAGCATAAATGCAGATCATTGAGCTCTGTCAGGGTACTGAAATCTCACAATGCTCTCAAGAAGCTTCCTTTTTTTAAAGCAGTCTCATCATCCATTAAAGATGATCTCCAGAGAACTGCTGATAATACTCTATTAAATGAATGCTGAGCGTGCAGGACATCCCACGCAGCTGTGCCCCTCTGGCAAGCATCTTCTATTAGCAGATGTTACTTAGTGAAAGGTGAATTGAAATCACAGCAGTTAAAGATGGAGAATTTCTATGAGGCCCTCTAGTGCCAACATTACTTTTCTTGATGCTGTTGCAAATGACATTTTGGGCAGCATTAACAGGTGTGTTGTATCCAAGACATGGGAGGTAGTAGTGGTGTTTTACTTGGTGCTGGTGAGACCTCACCTGACATATTGAGTTCAGTTTTGGGCACCACACTTCAAGAACAATGTTGAGAAACAGGAGAAGATTCAGAGGAGAGCAACTAAGATTATAAGGCAAGCCATATGAGGAAAAGCTGAAAAAACTAAGTCTGTTGAGACTAAAGAAAAGAAGAGAGGATAAGACAGTAGTTTTCAAATATCTAAAAGTATGCCACAAAGAAGATTGGGAACATTTGTTCTTTACTGTCAAGGAAGATAGAAGAAGAGAGAATGGGCTTAAACTGTAGCAAGGTAATATTTCAGTTAAATATTAGGGGAAAGTTCCAAACTATAAAACCATTGGGCAATGGAACAAACTGCCCAGGGAGGTTGGGGAATCACCTTCCTTGGATGTTCTCAAAACTCAACTGGACAAGCATCTTTCCAATATGCTGTAGGCAGAAGGTATCCTGCCTTTGAGTAGGAGGTTGGACTAGATGGCCCTTGACGTTAATGGAATTACGTATTTTTTCACACAAATTGCTCCTTTGCAGCCGCCCTGGCTGCAAAGGCTAATTTGTCATGCCCCACTCCCAGCGGGAAAAGGGGGGCACGACAAGATGGTTCGGAGGGGTATGCTGAGGTCCGCCTCAACCCCTCCCCTCCTTTGCTGTGGCCGTTTGTGCCCCCTCCCCACAGGAGTATGTACCCTGCATGAAGAAGGGGAGGAGGTGGGGATACAAAATACCCGCATGGCGGGGGAAGACTGTCCCAGCTGGGGCTGCCAGGCAACCCTCACCGGGAGAAGCACCGACGGTGCACTTGATTGGAACACTGCCCAAAAGGGGCGGTGCAGTAAGAGAAGTTGGCCGCGCGTCTCCTCAGATCGGAGATGGCGGCGATCGAGGCAGCACCCTCCCACCCACCCTTTCAACACTATGGCTGTGCAGTCGCTTATTCGGGCCAGGAAGGAATTTTTGACGAACAACTTATTTGGGCCCTTATTGTTCGTTTTTTCGCCTTCCTCATAGTGTTGGGGGACATTTGGCTGATTGAACTTAACCATGTAAGATAGTTATTGGCTGCCTAAGTTAATTGTCGCACTCTGCAGGGGTCGAGCACCAAAGTTAGATACGGTAGATATTTGATTGGGGCATCTCCATAAGAGATGAAGGGGGCAAAGCCGCAATAGCAGAGTATGGCAAGTGGTGGAGTCAACCCCTTGGGAGAAGTGACCGCGAAGACCGTAGGAACATGTACTGTCCCCGGCTTGAGGGCACTATCCTCCTCCTCTGGCCCACATGGGCTCTTGTCCCCTTCCCAGGATCTCTGTATCAGGAGAGGGAGATGTTTAAAGTTAAGAGGGATTGTTACCCGATGGGGTATCGGGCCAATCGCTGAGTTATAGTTACGTGTTAATTATGGGTGCTGGACCCAATTCACAGGAGCAAATTGCCCCCACCATTACAATTTGGATACCAGAATTCTCTCAATCTTAATAAAGAGTACGGCCGTTGTTAAACCCACTTACGGTGTTGTGTCTTCCTTGGGGGGTGCGCCGACAACTTGTGTAGCGAACTTCCTCTACTGGGGAAGCTTTGTGTGAAAGCACCCTAAAGTTGCTGTCTGAAAAGTAGTAGCACGCAAATGGTAGCAGTGAAATCAACATTTCAATTCTTTAGGACCAGGTCCCCAAAGCTTACTTCGTTAGTTCATACAAATGATTGGGGGTGGGGCGGTTGTTAAAAAAGAGTGGACTTTTCAAAAGTAATAACCAGTTTTTGCACCACTGAAGTCAATATGAGTTTTGTTCTTCAGTTCAACATAAGCAAGGTTAGTGCCCAATTTAAATTCAAAAAAGACCAAGCTGCTGTATTGCAAAATGTACTTTGTTCATTTAATTTGTCAGTTGCAGTTTTGTTTTAACTACCTGTGATAAACATGCTGGTAAATGTAATGTGACACAATTTACAAAAATAATACAATATTTGTCATCTCAGACCTCACTCTGACATTTGCTATTAAATCTTTGCTGAGAAGCACAGTGAAACCAGCTTTTTGTGCTTATTTAAAGATTGTGGTTTAGCAAAGGACAAATTCATGTGGCTATAGCAAGAATATATTTTTAATGACCTGTAGGAAACCAGTTGATGGTGGGCCTCAGTGTGGTCCAGGGTGGATGTTTCCACAGTGGGCCCCCTTCTCGATCAGGTAGAGTGAACTGCCCTCTTGCCCCTCATGACTGAGACCCTCTGGGTCTGGGGTCAAGCACATTGATAGGAAAAACTACTTCCTATGTATTTTCTATGGCTAAAATATAGTCTCTTTTTGCAGATTTTTAAAATGTAAATTGTAATTTTAATGTAAATATCTTCTTTACTAATCTGCCAAGAGTTGAGCATGAGATTCTATGTTTCCATAGCAGCACTTTCATATCACTAACCTCTGACTCATCATACTGAAAGCAGCTACTTGTCATGTCTTAGAGGTTAGAAATGCCATCAATTGCTGTAAATGAAACAATGAACTCTGAGCTCAAGCCTTGGCAGGTTAAAAGCCTTTCAATGCACATGCAATTTTTTTACGTATCTGTTTCAGAACCTGAGGAGAGGTTATAGGAAGTTTTGTTGCTACAATTTTCACTGAGTGGGTCTAACCCTTTTCTTATAGGCTCAACCTCCTCTTGATTAGACATCCTTGGAGAGGTAAACGTCTGTGAGCAACAAGGCTAAGTTTGGACCAAAAATTAAAGAGAAATATTCTTCCAAATCTTTCATATAGGGACAGTATTTTTTCTCTGGATGTCATTATTCTTTCAGATACAAATACACCTCTTAACCAAACATCGTGTTATTCTATATTTGCTTAGTGTTTATCCAAGGACAGTTAGGGTAGGAATCAGCTGAAAGGTATTGGAGCAAACTTCTTGAGCAGCCAAAAGACTCTGTCTTTGAAATTTTTGGGCAACTTTTCTCCAAGTTCAAGGTAGATCTTAGGGGAGCTAAGTGTTCCTTGCCCATATGTATGTTTGCATGCACGCACACACGTGTGTGTGTGTGTGTGTGTGTGTGTGTGTGTGTGTAATAGATATAGATACACAGAAAGAGAGAGAGAGAGAGAGAGAGAGAGACAAAAGGAAGAACTGTGGAGTTAAAATAATTCACCATTCAGCAAAATCTAATTAGACGTTCCAGACCATTCTGCGGCTAGGCTCTGGGATGTAGTAACTTCCAGTTCATTGAATTTTTTCATGCACCCTTTCTTTCCTCAAGAATCATATTTTGAGTGTGATTTTGTGATTATTATGTAGCTTGTTGCTGCTACTAATTCTTGCACAGAGATGACACTCAAATGGTGACTTAACATGGTTCTGTGTGATAAACTAGTGCCACTGTGGAATGCAGCCTCAGGCCTACCAATTCGAGCAGCAGAGGTTGATGCTGAAAGTATTGCAAATAAGGTAGTACCTACTAGATCTTAAAGGTCAAGCATCATTCCGTGCTTTCCTCTTCTTCTTTTATTTATTTTGAGTGCTTTAAAAATTTAGCATGCTGCTACATTGTACCAAACAAAGACAGATCCCATAACCATCAGCCCACTATATCAGCTCTGCTTCCATTTCTGTGGTCGTTGTTAGGTCAAGAAGAATCTTTCCCCTCTAGTGAGATATAACTGGCTTTGTGAGATGTTTAGGTTTGTGAGAGGTTTATTTTTACAGACGTCTTGTAAAAATGTTTTGAAGAAAAGTTAAGGTTTATGAAGGGACAGTTTTATTTATTTATTTTTATTTATTAAAATTTTTTTATCCGACCCTTCCATAAAAAAGGCTTAGGGCGGCTTACAAATGAAATATAAACATAGCATATAGAAACAAATATAAGAGCATATAAAAATAGTCCATAAAAACAGTATCATACAAAAACAACCCCTAAAACCCCCAACCCTCCCCCAACACCCACCCAATACCACCTCCTCACTTTTCACATCCGATCCCTCTTCACAACCCTAATCAAAACCCACCCCAACCCCCCATCTCCTATCCTGCCTGCCAAATGCCTGGCCAAACAAAAAGGGCTTACACTGCCTCTGGAAGATGCTCAGGCTCAATCTGAAAAGAGCCTCCAGGGAAAGGGAGTTCCATAACATCAGGGCAGCAACCGAGAACACCTTCCTGAGAGCCCTCATTGTACAGACAAGACTAACAGACAGTACCCACAGGGATGCGCTCCTGGCTGAGCGCAGGGGCCACAAGGGGGCATGGAAGGACAGATGGTCTCTCAGATATGTGGGGTCGAGACCATTTAGAGCTTTAAATATTTTTTAAATATTTAAATTTTAAATATTTAAATTTAACCTAATATTTAAAAAGGGATGCAGAGGTGATCCTGGAAACTACAGGCCGGTAAGCTTGACGTCTGTGCCAGGCAAAATGGTGGAAACCATAATTAAGGACAGAATTACAGAACATATTGACAAACATGGCTTAATGGGGAAGAGTCAACATGAATTTAGTAAAGGTGCTTCACTAACGTGTTGGAATTCTTTGAGGGTGTAAATAAGCATGTGGACAAGAGAGACCCAGTAGATATAGTGTACCTGGATTTCAAGAAAGCATTTGATAAAAGTCCCTCATGAGAGACTCTTGAGAAAGTTAAAAAGTCATGGGATAGGAGGTAGTGTCTTACTATGGATCAGAAACTGGTTAAAAGATAGAAAGCAAAAGGTTGGACTAAATGGTCAGTTTTCACAATGGAGAGATGTAAAAAGTGGTGTGCCTCAGGGATCTGTATTGGGACCGGTGCTGTTTAATGTATTCATTAATGATTTGGAAAAGGGTGTTAAGAGTGAGGTGATCAAATTTGCAGACGACACCAAGTTATTCAAGGTAGTTAAAACACGAGCAGACTGTGAGGAACTGCAACAGGATCTTACGACACTGGGTGCCTGGGCATCTAAATGGCAAATGAGATTTAATGTGGACAAGTGCAAAGTGATGCACGTAGGGAAAAATAATCCAAACTATGCGTACACAATGCTGGGTACTAAGCTAGGAGTTACCACTCAGGAAAAGGATCTGGGGGTGGTTGTGGACAATACAATGAAATCCACAGCGCAGTGCGCAGCAGCAGTCAAAAAAGCAAACAGAATGTTAGGAATTATTCGGAAGGGGATAGAGAATAAAACTGAGGATGTCATAATGCCTCTATACAAATCAATGGTGCGACCGCACCTCGAATATTGTGTGCAGTTCTGGTCGCCCCATCTCAAAAAAGACATAGCTGAACTAGAAAAGGTACAGAGAAGGGCAACAAAAATGATCAAGGGCATGGAAGGGCTCCCGTATGAGGAGAGGCTTGGTAGGTTGGGGCTCTTCAGTTTGGAGAAGAGACGACTGAGAGGAGATATGATAGAGGTCTATAAAATCATGAGTGGTGTGGAACTAATAAACAAGGAACAGTTATTTACCCTCTCAGCTAGTACTAGAACTAGGGGACACTCCATGAAACTCATGGGTGGCAAGTTTAAAACAAATAAAAGAAAATATTTTTTCACTCAGCATATAATTGGGTTGTGGAATCTACTGCCAGAGGCTGTGGTAAGGGCCAGTACTATAGCTGAGTTTAAAAGAGGTTTGGACAAGTTTCTGGAAGATAGATCCATTAGTAGCTATTAGCCAGACAGGATCAGGGAACATGACGGGAGCTGGGGGAAAACAACATGGAATGGATCCACCCTTATGACCTGTTGGGTGTTTCTCCCAAGCCACTGTGATTGGCCACTGTTGGGGACAGGATGCTGGGCTAGATGGACCATTGGTCTGACCCAATATGGCACTTCTTATGTTCTTATGTAATGGTCAAAACCATCATCTTGATTTGTGCCTGGAAAGCTATAGGGAGCCAGAGCAAACTCTGGATACTGGTGTAATGTGCTCCCAGCACTTCACCCCCCAAAAGGAGGTGAGCTGTCACATTCTGCACCAGCTGCAGCTTCCGAACAGTCATCAAGGGCAGCCCCACATAGAGTGTGTTGCAGTAATCTAGCCTCAAGGTGATGAAAGTATGGATTACAGTGGCAAGATTTGAATCAGAAATAAAAGGCTGCAGCCTCCTCACCAGATGGAGTTGGTGGGCACAACAAGGGGCCCAGAAGCGTTCTGAGGTCTGATTGACAGGAGGGTGCCAGACCCCCCTCCAATAACAAGAGTCCCAATTACTGCTAGGCCACAAGGCTGGCCATCCATCATCACTTCAGTCTTGTCTGGATAGATTCAGCATTAATTGGCTCACCCTCATCCAGTCCCCAAGCCAGGCATCGGGTAAGCTCTGAGACTGTAGGGCCTGGGCTGGATAAAAAAGAGAGGTGGAGCTGGGTGTCATCAGCATACTCCAGCTCATATATTTGCCTCCAGCTCATATATTTTTGGTATTTCTCTTCTCTTGCTTTTTATTAACACGGACATTTGCATTAATGCAGGGTGGCCACTTCCAGGGCTTTTGTCTGGAAGTGCAAGGGCAGCTGGGCAACCCCATAGCCTATGCACAGAGGAACATCCAGGGTCAAGGGTCCCCTCTCTCACTGTAGTGAAAGCAGGAGCTTCCCTTGGACAGCTGGGTTTGGACAACACTGCAGAGTTTGTTCTCCGTCCAGCACATGCAGAAGCACGTAAAATATAAGCTGGTGCTTGACTGACCTTGAGAAATATCAGCTAACCCTGAGCATTATTGATTTAACCCTGAGCCTTGAGATGATGCTCGAAAACCCTGCAACTCCGGGTCAAACCCTGAGAGGTGGTCACCCTAGGTGCAGCTATGATCTTGTGGGTTGAGTACAGAGTTGGGAGTTAGGAAACCTGAGTTCTGTACTCATCTCTGACACTGACTTGTTTATGTTACTTTGGGCAAATTATTTATGGTTTACTTTTCAAAGGTGCTAAGCGCACGTGCATCTCCCGGTAAGGTCGGTAGTTTTTGCTGTTGCTGAGGTTTTCAGATAACTTTTTTTTCTTCTGAGGTTCATTCGTACTGTCTGGAAGATGGATATAAGGTTGTGTTTTTTCCCTCCAGGCCTCTTGCTAACTACTGAATTTTTAATTTCTTTATTTACAATGAAGACTCCAATCCGGAAGAGCAAATGCAGGCAGGCTCCCACGTGGAACTCAAAAAGCAGGATTTTTTGAGCAAGTGAGCAAGTGAGCAAGTAAAATATTTGAGCAAGTGAGCAAGTAAAATATTTCAGTACATACTTTTATTATTATTATTATTATTATTATTATTATTATTATTATTATTATTATTATTATTATTTTATTTATTTATTTAACAAGCATTTATATAGCACCAGCAATATATCTGGCGCTTTACAAAGTAATTGAATAGACACGGTCCGCCCTAGGGCTTACAATCTGAGATACGGGGGGGAGAGGGGGGAGATGAAGGAAGTGGAACAGAGGGAGAGACAAGGAGTGGAACATTCTCGAGGATGCAAGGTCCCAGGTGCACGTGCTTGGCTTAGTTACATCAAGAATGATGGCTGGCTGGTCCATGTGGTGAGGATATGAGTACACAGACCTTAGGTGACAGATTGTACTGGATGGAGGGTATCAGCAGGAGTTAGGTGAGGGGAGCAAGAAGTCGGGGAGGGCAGAGCGGAAGAGGTGGATCTTGAGGAATTTGAAGGTATGAAGGGAGGGGGCAAGGCAGATGTGGGCAGGGAGGGAGTTCCAGGCATGGGGGGCAGCTAGGGAGAAGGGACGAAGGAGGTTAGGGGAGCAGGGGAGGCGTGGGAGGGCGAGAGAGGGGACAGAGGAGGAGTGGAGTTCACCGACTGGAGTACGGAGGGAAATTAGCACAGAGAGGTAGCGAGGAGCAAGGTTGTGAAGAGCTTTATAGGTGAAGATTAGGAGCTTTATAGGTGAAGGACATACTTCTGTCAGCTGTGGTATGGCGATTGCTGCTGAGTTTTCTGTAGACTAGTGCATGTGTGTGTTAGCACATTTGGAAAAAATAATGTAATATTTGAGAGATTAAATATGATCCATTATTTAGGATGATAGCCTGTAGCTTGGGAGGCTCAAGATCAGTTCTCTGCTCCACTACAGATTTGCTGTGTGGCTTTGGGGAAATCACTTAGCCTTGTGCCTCAGTTCCATCTCCTTAAACAGAAATAATAGTAGTAAAAATTCCTTAAGGATTGTGAGGTGCCCAGATTCTATAGAAAACAGGGAGTGGGGATGGGGAATATGAAGAGTTAAGAAGAGATGTTATGAGGATTCACTGCAGTGCTCTGTTTTAAAATCATTTTTATAGTGCAGAGAGATATAATCTACATAGTACATTGCTGTAAATTACGTGATTTAGTGAGATTCTGTTATCTCTAAATATGCTTTCATAATTTTCTGTGCTCTTTAACAGATAGTTCTAGACCATTTCCTTACACGCAAAAGTGGGTTTAAAAGGAAACAATACATTAATTTTCCCTTTGATTTCAAGCAAGATATTAAATTGGGCTGAAAAGCATGTATACTGTGAGCTTTTTTCTCCAAGGATATTAGTGCAGGATTTACGGCTTCTTCCTCCGAAGTTTGACTGACACATGGCTTATCCAATCAGTCTGTAGTAATCCTTTACGTTTATCTCATGCTTACCAGGACCCTGGAATATACGTGGTTTATCACTGAGTGGTCAAAAATATTGCGGGTTCAGATTTATGGGGCAGGGGAAGATGTTGCTGTAAGATATAAGGAACTGCCTAACTTAGTCAGACCAATGGTCCATCTTAGCCCAGTATTGTCACAACCTGACGACGCAGCAGCAGAGAAAACTGACCATTTAGTCATACTCTTTGTTTCCTATCCTTTAAAAGGTTACCAATCTACAATAGGACACCATCTCCTGTCCCATGACTTTTTAATTTCCTCAAGAGTGTCTCATGAGGGACCTTATCAAACACTTCCTAAAAATCCAGATACAGTACATTGACTGGTTGACCCTTAGCCACATGCTTATTTACACTGTAGCAAGGAGCAGTCCTGTGGGGCTGTTACCCCTTTAATAAGGGGGCTGCATGGGTCAGCTGGAGGGCTGAGCATGCCCAAGGGTGTGGAAGAACCAGCTTCATATCTGGGGATCAGCCAGTGAGGAAACAGGCTGAGAGACACTGGGACAGAGTGGGCAGGACACTGGCCCTTTAAGGCTGAAGACCTCCTGTTGGAGGTCTGCTTGACCACTGACCTCCCCTCTTTCCATAGACAGTGTAAGACATGGCTGTTCCACTGGGCCTTTACCGAGGGAGATGGGGTGGGTGGGTTGGGTTGGGTTAGCGAGGGTTTGGGTATGGGTTATTTTAATCTGAGGGTTTTATGTTGTTTTGATCATATTTTTTAGGTATTTTAAAATTTTGTTAGCCACCCCAAGATGCTTATAGCAGGAGGGTGTGGCATATAAATGTTAATAATAAATAAATAAGCCTGGCCACACCCACTCTGCTGGAATATAAGGAGAGGCAAGGCAGAGAGGAGAGCAGTCTCTGTCTGGGAGCTGAAGAAACCACATCTCCCTGACAAGTAGGGATGTGTGAATGCAGTTCGGAAGTTCGGGGTTTGTACTGAACTCAGGGTGTTTGGACCATTCGCAAACACCCCGAATCCGAACCGCCCCCAGCTGAACAAAGTTTGGGTTCCGAACTGGTTCAGGTGGGGGTGGGGGGCAGGGAGGAATCCAGTTTTCCCTCCCCCCTCCAGGCTGTGTGGGTGGAAGGGGTGCCGGGGAGCACTTCCCCCCTGCCCAGCCTCGTAATTTTTTTTAAACCCCCCACCCCACCCCACCCCAGGGATTGCCCTAGGTGCCGGGGCTCTGGCCCCGCATCTGGTGGCGGCGGGTTCGGAGGTGGCGGTGCTCTGGAGCGCTTCAGGCTGCTACTAAGCCTTCCGGGTCAAACTGGAAGCGCTCCGGAGCCCCGGCACCACCAGGTAGGGTGATCCCTGGGGTGGGGTGGTTAAAAAAATTTTTTTTATGAGGCTGGGCAGGGTGGGGGGGGGGAGGTGCTCCCCAGTGCCCGTTCCACCCGCGCAGCCTGGAGGGGGGGAACCATCCCCCCCCGAACGGGTTCGGGCCCCCTGAATCCATTCAGTTTTGGGTTCGGCCGAACCCCGAACAGGCCGACCCCCCCCCCCGGTGTTCGCACATCCCTACCGACAAGGCCTTCCCACTCTACGCTCTCCAGGGTGCTGAAGAGAAGAAACAGGTACTGAGGAGAGACTGTGCTGAGGAGGGAGCCTCGTGCCTGGGGAAGGCTTAGCCAGAGCCTGAGGCTTTGAGGCCTGGCAGGCTGGACTTTGGGGTTGATGTTTGGTTGCTCCTGAGCCTGTCAAAGAGACTGATCTGGGCTTGCAGGGTGGAGGCAACTGAGCCGGCAGCCCCAGGGATTGTGTACACTGGACTGTACAAATAAAGGACTGTGTATGTGTTACCCTCTGGACAGCTTGTGTTGGGTCCTATAGGACAGTAACCCCTCCCTTGAAGGCGGATACAGCCAAGGCTTGGGCTGAATAGGCATGGCAGTGGGATAGAGCTAATTTACCTAAAGAGACCCCAGCACCCCTGTGTGGCTCTGGGAAGACCCCCTCCCCCCCTCTACATACACCTGCAGAAAGGACCAGAAGGGGCCAGACACCATCAATGACAGGTGTACCAATTCCGTCCAGGTCACAAGACCAGCCAACCATCATCACTTCAGTCATGTCAGGATTCAGCTTCAATTGGCTCACCCTCATCCAATCGTGAGGTACGACTTCCCTTTGCTAAATCCATGCCGACTCTTCCTTGTTAAGGCAAGTTATGCATAGTGATTCTGTTCTTAATAACAGTTTCTACCATTTTGCCTGACACAGACATCAAGCTAACCAGTCTGTAGTTTCCAGGATTGTCTATGGATCCTTTTAAAAATATCAGCATTACATTCGCTACACTCCAGTCCTCAGGTACAGTGGCAGATTTTAGCGATAGGTACAAATTACCAGTAGTAGGTCTGCAATTTCATATTTGATTTCCTTTAGAATTCTGACATGAATACTAACTGGTCCTGGTGATTTGTTACTATTTAGTTTGTCGATTTGCTCTAGAACCTCTTCTAGAGTCACGTTGCTCTGTGATGGTCCAGGTTCTTCCAATTCATCACCTACATAATGGCCACCACATTTAAAATATTAAAATAAGATATGACGGGATTCACCTGCCAGAGAAATGTAGATAAGTCATGGTGTTAGATTGCAGGTTCCAAAAGACTCCTCTGGAGTACCCCAATCCCATTCCATTGGTCACCCTTGGATGTATCACACAGATGCAGTCAATTTAGTCTCAATACAGATTTTATTGTTATCAAACTGGTTGGTCAGCAGTAGTTCCGTAACCTATTCTATATTAGTAAAGTTATTTCTCACCCAGAGTTTCAGTCTTGCATCCGCAGACAGCTGCTGGCCAGACAATCTGCCATTGGTATATAGGTTTCTTCTTCCTTTCTCCTCTCCATTCAGAGAGCTGCTCTGTTCTTGTTCTGGTACTGCTCTTTTTTATCAGGATTTTTCCCTTAGTCATGCAGTTAGGACTTGGGCCTGCCTTCTTCCAACTTTTCCACTTCTTTCACTTTTTCCTATGCACATCAGTTTTCCCGTTCATCATGCCATCACCTCTGCCCTTGTTATCATTTTTTTTTGCTCTGATCATGTTGACAGCTTCCTGTTGATCTTCTGGAGAACTTGTTGAAGTGCATTTTAGGGTGTTTTGCAAAGTTCATGTTTACAAGATAGCCATGTCCTGATATGCTGCTTCTTCTGCATTCCAGTTCCTTTTGCTCAAGACACTTCCCTGTCAGGTTGCAACAGCCTTGTTCTGGATGAGAACTTTACTTTAAAACTTATTAACCCTTACTATGCTTAAATCCCAACAACGGAATCCTCTCTAAAGGCCTTGCTATCTTCTCCAGGTCACACATTCTGGCCTAGTTACCAACCTGATCAAAATTCTAAGAACACATGCTCTAAAGTAACACTAACTCTCAGCATGGAAGTGTTGGCTGTCTTTCAGAGTTTTTATTTAATCTGTCATAGTTCTACTCAGGGAGGTGTACAAAGAGGTAATATGTATCAAGGTGAAGAAGTACTCTCACATGACAAGTGACCTAAAATCAATCTGCCTCAAAGGAAAATAAATTGAAATAATAACTTATTAATTAATCATTTTTACTACACTCCAAAGTCTTCTAGTTAAGCCACAGTATAAACAGAAATATCATAGTCTCTGTCTGAGGAGTTTACAGTCTAAATAGCCCCAATTTACAGATGGGGAAATTGAAGTGCAGAAGAGTAAAGGAAAACCCAAAATCACACCGTGAGTCACTGACAGACCCAGGAGCCTTTGTTTCTGACTGTTGCTGGTGCTGTGCTTCATACACTCTACCACATTGTGCCACTAACAGACTTTACTAGCACTTCCCAGCATGTTTGAATATGTCTCCATATGCTGAAGGACTGAAGAGATAATGTTACGGAAGGAAATGATTAGAAGAAATTTGGTCGGGGACTGGTGTTGCATCGGGAGCTGTCAGCAAGTAATGAAGCAAGGACAGCAATCGACAGGTGGACCAAAGCCTATTCAATAGGAGGGAGGAGAAAATCAGTTCCAAGATACAATTGCTCTAATTGAGGCTATGAAGAGATAAATGAGAAAGTTTGCAACAGCTGGAGATTACTCTGAAGGAAAACTTTGTGCATCCATTATCATCTCAGGCGGTCTTTTAGTCACCATGGAGATGCCCCTAGCATACAACTACAGGAGAGAAAACCCAGCAACCCCCAAACCCAAATCAGACAAAAGCCCCCAGGCAAAAGTTTCCAGGCATACTGAAAAAAGGAATAATATTGATGCTGATGTTCTTTCAACTGTATGTTGAAAAGAACTTACATTATACAGCTGAACTGTAATAGATTCCATGGTGATGGGCACTGTATCATAGCTGTTTCATAGCTAGAGTAAGTTATGCCAGCGTTTGGAGAACAAGCAACACAGGGTCTAGATATTCATGGTATCTCAAAGTTTGTAGACCTTCCTACCATCTCACCTTTTATATGGTGTACTGAAAACTTAGTGGCATTGCCCGTGTTAGAGCTTTGAAATGAGAGATGGAGATGTTTAATAAGCATGTGCACTCCATCCACAGATCAAAGCAGGCTCCTTCTCTATTTATGTACGGGTGAGCTGGCTCCTCACCCCCTCCTTCCCCTCTATCCTTTCATTTCAGTTGCCGAGAATGGGACAGCTGACTAATGGCTCACAACCCTCTCTCTTACCCACTAGTCCCCACTGCCCTCCCAGAGCACAGTGAAGCTGGGTAGATTTGTATACAAATATTTAATTAAAACTAAGGCTGCTTTCAGACCTTCCTGGATTTCCTGCTCTGCATCCCTGCACGTTTCTGGCAGCAAAGCCGCGCAGGGGGGCTTTCAGACCAGCGGATCCCCACGCATATCCTGGCTGCATATTCCCTCCAACAGCCAAAATATGTGTGTGTGTGGGGTAGGTGGGTCTGAAAGTGGCCAAAGTTTGGGTATGCATTGAAATTAATAAAATGGAATGGCCATTGGAAGGAATGGAGGCAATAGCAATGCCAATTTCTAAATAAATACTATTGTCATTCCAACATTCAATTAAGTGATTGTGGAAATTGTACAACATAGGCTGTATTTTCACCTGCGGTGGCGGTGGCAGCAGCGGGAGGGGCGAGGGAGGACGTGGCAGCCCAGAGGAGCCGGCCGGCGGGAAAAGAGCCGGTGCGAATGGGGATCTGCCGCGGCTTCTCTTGCGCATGTCAGAGCACAAAATCCTGTCCTGACATGTGCAAGAGAAGCCGCGGCAGATCCCCATTCACACCGACTCTTTTCCCATCGTCCGGCTCCTCCGTGCTGTCACGTCTTCCCTCGTCCCTCCCGCTGCTGCCACCACCGCTGCAGGTGAGAATACAGCCATAGCTGCATCTTTGGGAGTACATGGGGAAGGCAAGAGGGTGTGAAATGATGAGGAAAGCACAGATGTAGTAAGCGGAATGACTGGAATAACGGAAAAATACAAAGAGTGTGCAGGATCAAGTAAGTGGATGGAATGACAGGAGGAATTAGAAATAGTTACAATAATAAGGTTCTGAGTGAAATAACTGCATCAGAAGACCGATGGGATACCAGGGGGATCCGTCCTATCATTTTACCCACTTACCATAGTTGACTTCCTATCCTTGGACTCCCAATAGCCTTCCTGCCTGTTATCCAATTTTCTCTCCTGTTGTTTTTTGTGTGTCATTCCACACCCCCTTACTTCTGTTCCATATGAAGCATACAGACAAACATTGTATTTCCCAGGACTTTTGCATTATCTGTGAGGGGAGTGGGGGCTACAAGGTTAGAGTGGCAACCTGGACCCAGGACTCATGAGTTTTCTGTTAGAAGGTTGAGAGCAGGGGAGAGGAGAACAGGCTTGGAACGAGGACTATTGAGTTGCCTGTGAAGGGAGTGCAGCCTCCTGGATTAGAGTGGGGTGGAGAGGCTGGAAGCCAGAAGTCCTGAGTTCTCTGTTATAGGGCTGGGACCAAGTAGACTAGAGGGCGAGAAGGGGTGGGAATCAGGACTCCTACGTTCTCTCTTTCTTAAAGAGGAAATGGAGGGGGTGAGGGGCCAGCTCACACCCTCCTGTCCCCAGCTTCAGTGTTGGCCCCAACCTGCAAAGAGGAAGAGGATTGGGGCTGAAAGACGAAGGCAAAGTGTGGGTGCATGGCGCCTAAGTTGTAAGTGAGCACAATATGTGAGACTGTACAATGTCTTTACTGCTAACATAGCATGGAAGTTAAAGCGGGAGCCTTAACTTGCCATTTCCATGCTTTTTAGAGCATGATTGAACTTGTAAGAACCTTAACTCTACCTGTAAACCAGAGGGTTTTTTATTATAGAATTCTATTTGCAGCCTGGCATATATGCTGAACTGCAGCATCTGACTTTATTTATTTATTTATTTAGATTTCTACCCCACCTTTCCCCAAAGGCTCAGGATGGTGTACAGCAATTAAAACAAAAAAATTATGATAAACATCCTTTAAGAAATGCACCCTCACTTCTAAAACCCACCTACCGCAACCCCTATTTCCACCTTTCAAATGCACTGCTGAAAAGAAAAGGTTTATACTGTCTCTGGAATATGCTTGGTGTGCTTAGTTATACAAACCCACACTATTGGAAGTTAGGATAGTTGGGCCAAAATGGATTCTGTAAAATGCACACGTCTGTTTAAACAAGGCAGTGTTGTCAAACCTCTACAACTTCTTGTGCTTTTAAGTCTCTGCTCTGCTGGGTCAGTGTATGTGATTACTACTTTAAATTGAACCTTGAATATGTGTGCTGAGCCTGACATTAGTTTTTGGGAAGTAAAATGGTATTTCCTAGTAGCTTTTTTACTGTTATTTTCTCGACATGATATATCTTGGCTTTTTCTGTGTTTCTACAGAATTGATTTCAAGCAATGTTGTTGAGAAATTCAACACCTTTGAGCCACTCACGAAAGAGCTCTTTACACATTTTGTATAGAGAAAGCAAGTGTGTGTGTGTGTGTGTGTGTGTGTGTGTGTGTGTATGTTAGGAAATGGTTCAATTGATGTTATACTTGCAATATATATTCCTTTCACCACTGATTACAGGAGCTGCAAGTGCCATCCTTAAAGATATAAGCATGAATAGTTATTCCTATCAGATCTCATAAGCCAACCCAGGTCAAGTGACAGCCAGTAGTTGGACTATGAGACTATCCAGAGGAACTGGATGCAGGAAAGGGTGTCATTATGTGAACAGACAGAACTCATCTCTAAGGCCTTGTCTGCAAACACAGCTTGCATTTGCTGAGCTAAAAATAGTTTTCAAATGTGCTACATTCCTGTATATGAGCGTACAGGAGAATTACAAGAGTTAACTAACACTTAAATTAGTTTACAGTAGGTTTATACTAGGCTTAAATATTTAGATTATTATACTAGGCTTAGATATTGAGATTAAATTTATAAATTGAATACCTGCTTTACATCTCTGAGACACTGTAATTTAGAGCAGTCCCTGCAAATAATCTTCCTCTACACCAGCTGTCCTTGGCTGTCAATGAGGTACTTTGCATCCCAGAATACCCAGATTGCAACACCCCAATTATGACTCTATGCTCTACATAAATGGTGGCTGCTCTCTGAGCCCTTCACTAGCAGGGGAACACTCTCGTTGGTAGGGATCGGTCAAGGCAGCAGTTCTCTCTCCTTTCTGGTGCCTTAAAAGGCCCTGAAATGGCCCACACAATCCATATTTTTTATTTGCACCTCACCAAAGGTGAACGACGGAGAAGTTCATATTTTATTAACATAGAAGTTTTGTGTGTCAGTTACCACCTCCTGGCAGCATGTGCTGCTAAATGGAGCAGTCTTGAAAAGAAAAAACAAAATTAATCTAGCTGCAAAATCCTGCATCGTTCACAGCTCACCCATCATTACTGATTGTGTTTGGTTCTGAAAGGGATCTAAGCTGTGTAAAAATTTTCTGATGCCACCTCAAAGTAATAGAGACAGATTATCTTCCTTTTGTTTACACCAGTGTAAGCTGGAAGTCCCGTAACGTTTACTGACTGTCTGCAGTAGAGTTACTCTAGACTTACACCTTTTTGGGCGCAATCAGACGTGCGTTTAAATCGCACAGCCGCTGCGGTGGCATCATGCGATTTAAAGCACCGCGCACTTCCGGCTTGGTGTGAATGCAACATTTCCGCCTAACCCGAACGGTTGGAGTGTGCTTTGAAAAGCTGCTCCAAGCAGCTTTTCAAACCGCACTCCAACAGTTCGGGTTAGGCAGAAATGTGCGCAACTCACCGCATTCACAGCAACCCGGAAGTGCGTGGCGCTTTAAATCGCATGATGCCGCGGCGGCGGCTGTGCGA
Organism: Sphenodon punctatus; assembly: GCA_003113815.1. Taxonomy (NCBI): domain Eukaryota; kingdom Metazoa; phylum Chordata; class Lepidosauria; order Sphenodontia; family Sphenodontidae; genus Sphenodon; species Sphenodon punctatus. The sequence continues at coordinate 1,016,962 of QEPC01001665.1, read as the reverse complement.
TTTAAATGCACGTCTAAATGCCGCCTAACCCTGTATTCTTTGACTTAACAGTCCACCACTGTGCCATCTGCAGGGATCCCACAAACTTAGCATCATATGACTTCACTGCAGGATCAAATGGGAAGAGCAAGTGTGAGTCCAGAAACCTGGAAACCTTGTTTCAACACAAACCTCTTTGATAATTAGCAAAAGTGGCAAGGAAAATGATTGCACATGAAAAGGAATGAATTAATGTTGTGTGTGTTATGTATTTCAAAGTTTTCCCCCATATGAAAGTCACCCTTTAAAAGTCCTTATGGGGCTTTGAACAAACAGTGATAAGCTTTCATAACACCCTGCACTTGTAAAGACAGTGAAAGGAAAATGGATCTTCCTGGAATTCACTCACTGCTCTGAGCATCCATTCCAATATTTAAGAAACACTGAAGGGAAGGTACAGCTGCCAGAATGAGATGTTGAAAGGAGCTCCCTTACGAAGCAGAAGCAGCTCCCATAGGATGTATAAGCATATTGTAATGGTCTGTTGCTGTGAAAAGCAAAAACAGCTCGGTAGTAATAATGTTCTCAACTAGAATTGGAGATAAGCAGCAAAGCCAGCATTGTATCCAGAGCAGAACTTTTTCTTGCAATTTGGGATTCCTGGGACCAAACATTTCTGTCTCTAATCCGAATTTTCTCATGAAATGACTCAAGGGAGTGAGGAAAGACCTGGAAACTCACCGTTTTCTCTCACATTCAGTGACGTAGCTACGTTGGAATGGGTCCTGGAGCAGAAGATGGAATGGGCCAGCCCGTCCCCTCTCCTAGTAGCAGGGCACACATCCACACCAGGGAATATGCCCTGGTCCCGGGTCCCGGCTTGTGGACCCGGGAGCAGCTGCACCACCTGTCTCTGTGCCCTTGCTCACCTATGCCCTTGCCCACATTCCTCCTGATGAATATGAATTCCATAGATGGAGATTGGATAGACTGACACCACATTATCAGCTTCTTGTACTTTCAAGGGCGGGGGTGACAATGGTAGGACCTTCTCTGGAAAAGAGAGATTTCCATCCTCTTTTCATAGGGAGAATGAATGTGTCTAGTGGCTGGAACTGGAAACTAGTTTTGCCACTTACAGACCCTGTTATGGGGTGAGCCTGTGTCAGAGAAGGAAAGGACTAATGGCAACCACATACAGGCCAACTAGGCTGCCTAATTGTCCCATCAGTCATCTGAAACCTAAAGCAGCTGCATGGCTTAACATATGAAAGGGAACTGTACTGGGGGGAAAGGTTAAGGAGCAGAACACGGTTCTAGCACTCGTGCCCTGGGAAAGAGCTGTGTGTGAAGAACTCTTTCCCGGGAGACCTGCCAGAGACAGTTTCCTTTCATACGGACATGAAAGAGTTTATCCCATGGACTGAGATTGCCTTGAGGAGTTATGCCAAAGCAAGGGACAGTCAAAGACATTGCTGGTTCCCAGAACAATCTATTGACTAAGAAACTGCAATGAATAAACGGGACCAAGATAGAAACTACTTAAACTGACAGGGTCTCTGAAGTTCTTTCAAAAGGGAAAGACCAAGGTGCTTGAGGATCCTGCGACATACTTCCTTTGTGACCATGCACAGTTCCTCTTACTTCTATTTACACTTCAGTACAGATGTGGAGCCTTGAAATTCCCACACATAATGTAAAAAAAAGAGGCCTGGGTCTTTATTGGGTTTTGTTTGGTTGGTTGGTTGGTTTTTTAATCAGTGGAATTTGCCTTTGGAGGCAAAAATACCTCCTAGTACTGGATTAGTGTGACAGCTTGAAACCCATACCCCACAATGGAACTGCTAGATTTCATTAATGGTAGTAGAGTTTTTTAACCCATGCAAAAGAAAGGTGGCTGTAAAAGATACAAAGGGTAAAAACAGACGTGCAGCTGGCACAGGCGTGACCCAACCCCGGCCTGGAAGCTGTAGTGGACATGGTTCAGACTGGGTCGGAGTGCCAAACAAACATGCCAGTGGCTGGGGTGCCAGGGTGGGTGGGGAGCCCACTGAATGTGCAGCCATTCACATCCCTGCACTGCACCCAGTGCCCCACTACCTTCCATGATAGACATCCATGGTGGAGCTGACCTGGGACAGCATACCCGCCCAGGAACAGATGCGATGGCCCGCTGTGGCTCGCTTTTGCCCAGGCTCTGACTTCAGGTTTCCCAAAGTTACAGCCTGGGACGGCCCAGGGCAACCCCAGGCCAACATCTGGTGGCACGTGCAGAAACTTACAGGTGAGGGCCAGGCCAAAGATGACCACAGGGGTCTGCTGTCATGTTTGTTTTTACCCAAAGAGTGATTAGCAGCATAGTTAGTGGTTTCAGAGCCTGGAATTGGATGGTTAAATGCTGCCTTTCCCCCCACACCCTGTACGGTGAGTTGAGGATTCCCACAATGAGAAGTATGAGCTGAGTATGTAACATATTCAATGCAGTTAATCATACTCGCACATGTAGTGCAGTCAAGTAGAGGTGACTTGTTCTCCTGGCCCCAAATTTGCTAGTATTATATTTCATTTGGAGTGGTTCTTAGAAAGGACCTTGAGAGATGCTTAAAAGCATCAAAACCCTGGGCCTGCAAACTGGCCTTCCCTTTCTTCACCAGCCTCCAGTTAGGGTAATTTCAGATGTAATGATACCACAGTCAACCACAGTGAATCCCCTGTGGTAGCCATTTGTCCCGTTAAGTCTGTTTGATTCCCGCCAGATATTCACCCCAGTGAATCACTGGCGGGAATCAAAATGACCACAATTCTGGACCTCCGGCCACCTGAAGGTCCAGAATCATGGTGGGATTGGGCCCCAACTGTGATCGCATTGGCCACGATCTGGGATGGGCTGAAGGTAACGTCTATTACCTTCATCCTGGCTGGATCATGATCCCGACTACAGGATGGGATCAGGCACAGCGGCCAGATTGGCTGATGCGCCCATCCGTCTCCCAGAGGGCGGGGGAGCACGGGGGGACGGGGCTGTGCGGCCACATGTTGCGCCGTGCAGCCCCGCCCCCTCCCCGATCTCTGGTGAGAATCAGGCTGGCACGTCTAAAGGCCGGCCGGCCTGATTCCTGACTCAGTGCGTGATTCAGCGTGGTCGGCCTCTGGGCCCGGAACGTCTGAAATTACCCTTAGATACTGATGGCCTCATTATAAAAGGGATTGTGGTAATATGCTATCATCACAGAGAGATAAGGCATTGTTCTTTCATGCAGTTAGTGCAAATACTCTGTGAGGAAGGTGTTAGCATTTTATTTGTAACATGTTTTAGCATTGCAGGCACGTCCTTAAGGTAAACCAGCTTGAAGCATGAATAAAGTTCCTGTATGGGAGCTGAGATAATTGTTCCCAAACACCATTTAGCCTCTGACATGTGCTCTTGCTGATGCTGCTCTCTTTTCCTTTTGTCTTTTATGGTTGGCCCAGGTAAGATGAAAATCAACAGGGAGCATGGAAATTGCAAGTAAGCCACAGCTCATCAAAGTGCACACAGAATACTGAAAGCAGAGAGAGAAGTCAGGGTACCTTTACGTCAGGGAGTTAGAGATGAAGGGATGAAGCACAAATTTCCTATATTACTGAAGCATGTGAATGGCATGAGAGAGTGAGAGGTGAATCAGTATATTGCATTTGCAACACACGCACACACACACTTTGTGTGTGTGTGTGTGTGTGTGTGTGTGGTGTGTGTGTGTGTACACAGCATGAAAAGGTATCTCAGGACTTATTTTCCCCTCTTATCTGAAAGATTATTTTTTTGAAAGACATAGTTGATTTTTTTTCCTGTATGGCATTTTACCCTTTTGCCACTCCCCAAACAGCTTCTTCTCTCTTCATTTATTCCATTTTTTTGTTACCTGCCCACCCACGAATGGCCTTGTTACCAAGGAACTAGAGATGCCCTTACTGTCTCAAAGGTGACCAAACTACGGGTTGCGAGTCCAGGTGAATCATGCCACCTGCAGAGGGAGTCAAGATCACAATTTATATTTGTCGTACTTGCATAGCAAGTTTGTTTGGGGTCAAGAGTTTATTTCAAGTTCTTGAAATAGGATTTTGGCCCTTCAAGATCCTATGGCATTGTTCGTAACAGCAAAGTTATTCATACCAATGCTCTGGACAGATTCCAGTTTGGGTTCTAATGACAGCTGATGAATACTGAAAAAATACTGTTTGCAACTATGGGTGGACATTTTTATTATATTAACTTTTTGTTTGTATATATTTTACATCCTGTGTTAAAGAATTTTATCTGCTGCAGAGATTTCTATCACTATAGTGTCTGAGCACTGCAGTGTGTTGCTCTGTGGATCAGAAACTGGTTAAAAGATAGAAAGCAAAGGGTTGGACTAAAAGGTCAGTTTTCACAATGGAGAGATGTAAAAAGTGGTGTGCCTCAGGAATCTGTATTGGGACCAGTGCTGTTTAATGTATTCATTAATTATTTGGAAAAGGGTGTTAAGAGTGAGGTGATCAAATTTGCAGATGACACCAAGTTATTCAAGGTAGTTAAAACAAGAGCAGAATGTGAGGAACTGCAAAGGGATCTTATGACACTGGGTGCCTGGGCATCTAAATGGCAAATGAGATTTAATGTGAATAAGTGCAAAGTGATGCACGTAGGGAAAAATAATCCAAACTATATGTACACAATGCTGGGTACTAAGCTAGGAGTTACCACTCAGGAAAAGGATGTGGTGGTGGTTGTGGACAATACAATGAAATCCACAGCGCAGTGCGCAGCAGCAGTCAAAAATGCAAACAGAATGTTAGGAGTTATTCAGAAGGGGATAGAGAATAAAACTGAGGGTGTTATAATGCCTCTATACAAATCAATGGTGCGACCGCACCTCAAATATTGTGTGCAGTTCTGGTCGCCCCATCTCAAAAAAGACATCGCTGAACTAGAAAAGGTACAGAGAAGGGCAACAAAAATGATCAAGGGAGGCGAGGCTTGGTAGGTTGGGACTCTTCAGTTTAGAGAAGAGACGACTGAGAGGAGATATGATAGAGGTCTATAAAATCATGAGTGGTGTGGAACTAATAAACAAGGAATAGTTATTTACCCTCTCAGCTAGTACTAGAACTAGGGGACACACCATGAAACTCATGGGTGGCAAGTTTAAAACAAATAAAAGAAAATATTTTTTCACTCAGTATATAATTGGGTTGTGGAATCTACTGCCAGAGGCTGTGGTAAGGGCAAGTACTATAGCTGAGTTTAAAAGCGGTTTGGACAAGTTTCTGGAAGATAAGTCCATTAGCAGCTATTAGCCAGACAGGATCAGGGAACATAACGGGAGCTGGGGGAAAACAACATGGAATGGATCCTGACCTGTTGGGTGCTTCTCCCAAGCCACCATGATTGACCACTGTTGGAGACAGGATGCTGGGCTAGATGTACCATTGGTCTGGCCCAGTATGGAACTTCTTATGTTTTTATGTGCTCTTAAATAGCTGTTTTATCCCAGGGTGGATTAGTTTTAGTACTAGGTGACAAATAAGGAATGTAAGAATGGCACAGCTAAGGACTATGGCCCTGTTCACACAGACATTCTAACACTGATAAAATGGGTGTTACATTTTATTATACATGTTGCAGGACTGCAGGTGTGCCCTGTGGGTGCCCTGCAACATATATAATAAAATGTAACACCCATTTTATCAGTGTTAGAGTGTCTGTGTGAAAAGGGCCTAAAATACAAGTGACTACAAGTATGTTCCTGAAATGCAGCACTCTCTAGAATTTTAGGTATGGGTGAGGCCACATGAACTGCAGGGCCAGCATGGAGAGCCAGTCAGATGGTTGCAGGGAAGCTGGGTGGGCCGACCCCTGTGGAGTTACCGCCATTGCTGGGGTGGACCACTGTGCCAGCCAAATGAGTGTGTGCCCGGCCCTGCCCAGCATCCCTCCCCCGGCCAAACCAAAATCCTGCCCCTGGCCATGATGTGGCCATGTGTAACGGGCGCCAGCATCTGGTGCTCACAGCCATGCCAAGAAACCCGGTGGGGAGAATGGGCCCGCCACACAGGTTGCTTCACCCTGGGTGGTCTTACCCAGAGTGGAATTTTTCTGAGGATGCGATATGTAGCAGACAGCTGTTTGTCCTGCCATGGGGTGGCGGGAACACCTGGTTGCTGCTAGCCACACAGTGCACTGCCTTGCATGGCCCAGCTGTCCAGGGAGTGGAGTCAGACTACCCAAGATGTGGTAACCTCCCCTCCCTGTCTTGTCTGGCTGTACTCTATAGCTCTACCAAAGATCCTTGCAAACAACTTTAAGTTTTGGTGCAACATTTCTCCAAATTTATTTTTGCTGATGCTCCTCAATTTCACAGACCTGGGTATCTCCGAATTATAGTGTAAATAACTGTTAATCTATACACTGAATCTCTGTGTGCATAAAAGTACACTGGGGCTACTTTGAAAACACTAAACCACTGGTTCGGAGATTTCAGATGGTGCAGAATGTGGAGGCCTGTCTCCTGGTGTGATTGGGCCACCGGGAACATATTACACTGGTTCTTTGGTCTCTGCACTGGCTGCCTATAGTCTTCCAGGCCCGGTTCAAGGTGTTGGTGCTTGCCTATAAAGCCCTAAATGGCCTTGGTCCAACCTATTTGCAGAACCGCCTCACCCCCCGGGTCCTGAATTGGCCCCTGCAGTCATTGGGGGTGCTCTCCTCAAGGTCCCCTGAGTCTGCTGAGGGGCCACGATGGGGAGGGCCTTCTCAGGGGCTGCTTCACAGCTGTGGAACTCCCTGCCGGTGGAGACCCATTTGACCCCGGATCTCCCCTCTTTTTGACGCTGTTATAAAACATGGCTGTTCTGCCTGGCTTTTGATGGGGAGGGTGGGGGGAATGGGCTAGGCCAACAGGTGGTTAGGGATGGTTTAATTCTTCCTTGTTTTGAGAATTTTAAGTGTTTTTATTGTTGACTGTCAGCTACCCAGAGCTGCCTGTGGCAGGATGAGTGGGGTAAAAAACTTCTTAAATAAATAAATGAATACATAAATAAACTCATTATTGCTTTGCTGCTAAGGCTGGGTTTTGAAGGAACGATATTCAGAACTGAGAGGATAGGGGCATTCACATTCTGAGTCCGGACCTCCAGTAGAGGAGGAACTTGGGATATGACTGGCACCAGTGATGAAAAACAAACAAACTCAAAAGAACCAAGTCTTAGTGTAGGGCAAAGCAGTCAAACTTAACCACTTTTCTCTTTCTTTCCACTGCTGACTTTCTTAGTATACAGTTGTTCTTGAACGATCACAGTCAGTATATCAAAATAAGCGCTTTATTGAGTAGGGTATAAGAAGCTGCTGGCAAGACTGTAAATTCTTACAGAGAACAAATGATAACTCAGCTCAGGAGCCCTTTTGTCCTGGAGGGAGGGGGGATATAAATTTTCTGAAAGTATCTGTCGTTTGAAATTGCTTTGCATTCATCATTCCAGCCCTCTGCATCATTCATGAATGTCATAAGAGACTAAAGAATTGGCACTTCATAGTGAGGATGATTAAACAGCCATTACACTTGTCTTTTACTTCACCACGGTACTTTTTTAACAGATTGCATGTGTAACACTCCCACAGATCCACCTCTTACACAGCCCAGTTTCCTTTCACAGTGGCACGACTGAAAGTAGTTTGTAAGAGAGGAGGTTTTGGAAAGGTTATAATGCTAGAAAATTGTAGTTCATTTTTCATCTGCAAAGTAATTTCAGAACATTAGCTGGGAGACAGGGTGGTATTATCACTCTTGTCTTACACATGGGGAAACTTAAAAGCAACAACCTGAGCTTAAGTGACTCTCACAAGGTTACAGAGCAAGCCAGTGGCAGAGCTGTAATTGAAAATCTCAGCTGATGTCAATATTCTAAACAGGGTCCACCACAAAAAGAAAGACTCTCAGATGAAATGCCTCTGAATAAGCATTTCTTCTTACTGCTACTATGTCCCCTGCAAACTCACTATCCTTTGATGCTTGCTACTGAATAAGGAAAATGCAGATTATTGCTTAATATTTCCTCATAATTTATGAGACAGTTATGGTCTATTCAGGAGTCCAGAAGTATGCCAGTGCTGGGATCCTGGAGACCTGTTCTTGACTTTGCCACTAATTCTGTGTACGTTACTTAAACTTGTGAGCTTTGTTTTGCCTAATCTGCAGAATGGCAGGTCAGTAACAGCTGCCAGACTTTGTAAAAGCATTTTGAAGTCAGATGCTCAAAAGATATTAATTTAATGCAATGCATACCTATTAAATAGAGTTCAAATATTGAGTACGAGTCCCTGTTTGTGTCTCTCTACCAACCATTATATCAGGGATGGGGAACCTTTTCCCTCTTGTGGGTCACTTTGAAAATCAGGTCAGACTCTGAGGGCCACACAGAAGTTAAGGGTGGGGTTACTTGAGGGGTGCACTCAAGAAAAGGAGGGCCCAGATCATGGATCTGTCCCCTATCCTTGTGTGTATGCCCTCATCTCTGCTCCCTCACTTGGAGCTCAGTTTTTCAGTAGGGATGGGCAAACGCAGTTCGGAAGTTCTGAGTTCGGACCGAACTCAACCAGTTCAGTCGACTGAACTTCCGAACCGAACTCGATTTTCAAACCAAACCGAACTGAATTTCCAAACTCGGCTCTGTTCACCCATCCCTAAAAGATAATATTCCATTTAGTTCAATGGGGTTTGAATTTCCAAACTTAGTTCGGAGTTCGGACCAAACTCAAATAGTTCGGTTGACCGAACCGAACTTCCAAACTGAACCAAACCGAACAGAATTTCCGAACTCGGTTCTGTTTGCCCATCCCTATTTTTCAGTGGCTGGATGGAGATAGGAACCAGACCCAAGGGCCAGATCCAGGAACTGGAAAGGGGCCACAAGACTGCATTTGGCTCTCAGGCCTGAGGTTCCTGAACCCCTGCATTACACAACTGTGCTTGTGTGTTTATGAAATCCAGATAAAATTTTGTGCGCAGCAAACTCAGACATGCAAAAATGCCCCCTGATTAAGAAGGATGCATCTACTTGAATATGAGTGCCTTGTTTGTTGAGTGAGTGGAGATTATCTTTTAGTTTAGGAGGCATAAGAAGCCTAGGTTTTGAACGTGAAGGTCTTGGGGTTTGACCCTGTTGATAGTATTTGGTGTGTAGAGCCACAAAATATTGCACAATTCTTGAGTGTATATACATGGCTGTTTGCTTTAAATAGTGTCCCACAACACAAGCCTCTTCAGGGAGGACTTGTTGAAATCTTCAGATTTTTCACTGCACATGGACATGGCCCACAGAGCTCAGACCAGGGTTAGGCAAACTTTGCCTTGAGAGCTTCATGCAGCTCTTGGTAATGGTGTGCATTCATTTACATTATTATGTTAACAAAAACAAATTATGGATTTTTCATTTTCATATTTGAATAACAAAAATGAAAGAACATAATAATGACAAAAAATGTTTTGTTACTATGAATTAATAGGAAAAGTTTGGTGACAAGTTTGGTGACACTTTGCAGTATTATACTCCCAATGGAGGGCATTCTGTGTGCCAATTGTAATGGAGATTGGATAAAGGAATATGATTATATAAGCAGTTGGAATTCTTTATTTTTACAAAACTCTGTGTACACATTCCTGGCTGTATCATCTTTGTCTCACATCTGATTTGAATGAAACCTGGCAAGGTTATACCCCTCCCTAAGAGTAATATGCTTGCGAAGATTCAGAAGGATTCAATAAAAGGATATTATGTTATAAGCAATTTTAAATGCCTTATTGACTGTAATTTTTTTGTGTCTATCCATTTTACATGAAAATTGGAATGATTGTATCACAGATGTTCAGGATCATCTTTGCCAAACTGAAGTAAGATCTGATAAAGGGTCAAATTTTATAAGCAATTGAAATTTCCATCTTGAAGACTTTCATTATTCAGGTAAATAGCACATGCAGTGTCATTCAGAGATAGGCATGGCAGAGGGGAGAGGGCTGTAGGAGGGTGGGGAGTAGCCCAACAGACAGACACATTCACTGGCCAATTACTGCATGCTTCCACTATGGGTATTTTCAGACGTGACGGGGCCAGTATTGGCCCCTCATGGAATCACCTATTGATCCCCCGCCGGGATCCAAATGGCACGGCCAACAGACGTGACGGCTGATCCCGGCAGGGAATCGGGGGAGGGGGTGGGGCTGCGCGGCTCAACGTGCGGCCACACAGCCCCACGCTCCCTAGGCCGCCTGCCCTCTGGGAGACGGGTGGGCGCTGCGGCCAATGCGGCCTCAGCGCCCGCCTGCCCCCGGGGCATTGACCACGGCCCAGAATCAGGGGACCGATGTTATGATCCCACGCTCAACCATGGTGAATTGCCTGTGGTTGAGCGTGGGAACGTCATGTCTGTTGGGCCTAATGTGAGCTTACCACCAGGTGTTCACCTCCGTGAATCATGGACAGAAATCTCTTTGACCACACAAACACCGATGGTCCGGGCAGGACCGCTGTTTGCGTGGTCAAAGAGATTCCCGCCCATGATTCATGGGGGTGAACACCCGGCGGGAATCTCTTGTCGGGCCAACAGACATTATGGTCCCTTGCTCACCATTTGGGCATTCACCATGGTTGAGAGTGGGATCGTAACGTCTGAAAATACCCCTTTACAGGAGGACCAATCAGTGGTGGCTTCAAGGCAGGCATAGAGGGTAGATATAAGCTGCTGTTCTTTGGGCCTGCTTTTTGTCTGTGGTTAGTTCTGGCTTTGGCCAGAGCATTTTCTCATACTTTTCTGGCAGGCTTTGTGTGTGTGTGTGTGTGTGTGTGTGTGTGTGTGTGTGTGCGCACGTGCGCGCACTTGAGCTCACTGCAAGAGTTCATCTAACTACACAGATCCAATCCCTGTGCACCTGGGGTGCTGCCCAACATCCTCCTGCCCCCTCCTGGGGTGTTTTCTGCAAGTTGACAGACACCCCCACGCACCCGGGGTGCTCACCCAGATTGTAGCCTGTGCCAAACAGCAGAGATGAGAGAGATATACTCTGGCCAATTGGCTTTATATTTCAAAGACACTGGCTGGGAGAGAGAGGTGATTGCCTCTGATTGCCTCTCTTACTGCATGTTTTCAGCTATCAAGAACCAATCTTGGATGGCTCTGAGGCGGGCATAGAAGGGACATAACTGGGACTTCAGGCAGCAAGGCAGAGGGCAGGGGGAAGCATCCCATCAATCAGGAGACAAGCATCCCATCAATCAGGAGACATGGTTCACACAGCCAGACTGGCCAGTTGTCATCACAATCACATCCTGCAGCACTGTGACAGAGGACATAAGAGAATCCCTTATTGACTCTTTCCTAAGCAGATGCTTCCAACATCCCAGTAACATGTGAGGGAGAGGAATTGGGGTGGTCTCACAGAAGAGAATGATATATGGGTGACATTTTTGCTGGCCAATTGGCATCACAAGCACAACTTGTACCACAGTGACGAACATAAGAGAATCCCTGGCATAGGCTCATACTCTCCAGATCATGTGAAGGCATATAACTTTGGCTACCTTTATAATATCTTTATTATATTTGTCAGGTAGGATCCTAAAGATCCAAGATACATTTCGGCCATATTTCATGTACATAGACTGGAATACAAAGACATTACGGCCAGAAATGCATTCATAAGAAAATTGCTTATAACATTGGGACCCTTTATGCAATATTTAGGAAATATGGAAGAGATATTACCCTTATGAATTGGTATAGTCTTGACAAGTTTCATCTAAATCAGATGGGAGACGAAGTTGTAACATCCAGCAGTGTGCACACAGATTGTTGTAAAATAAAGAGTTTCAACTGCTTATAAAATCGGATCCCTTTATCTAATATTTCCGAGCTTTGGCACACATACCACCCTCCATTGAAGGTACAAACTTGCTAATTATCATCCACATTGAACAAGAATTAGAAAATATACACCCAAAAATGTGCTTTCCGTGGAAACCAATGGAAATAAAAAATGAAAGTAAAAATGAAAATGAAACAAAGAACAACAAAATATAACAAAAACGAATGTCATTTTAATAATGAAAACAAAATGAATAACAAAAATGAAAGAGAGTTACTGTGCACATCCCTAGCTTTTGGGCAGCTTAAGTGTAACTCTCAGTCTGAGCTCAGCACCGCCTTATTGGTCCTTTATCTTCATTGTACCTGTCTTAAAAGCTGAATCTCATCATCCAGGAATGTAGATAAATGATCTCACCAGAAATCACAAAACAGGAGAAATTTGTGCATGCACATATGCATTTGTGTACATGTGTGTGCGTCTTCTAGTTTTCGGCCATATGAAGATTTTGGTACACGGCTTTTGGGGTTGGGGACTTTGCCCACCCCTCAGTCAGACCCAGACATCAATTCAAATTGTCCTAAGCTCTAGGGTGTTTGGAGTTGGGGTTTGCTTTGGCCACTCCTTTACATTTCAATCATTTGAAGACAATTTGTCAAGTTGCTGTGATGCAAAGGTGGAAAGAATAGGTATAAATTAGTGGATGTTTCTTCAAGATAAACTTGAGAGCATCACCTTGCAGAGGAGGTCACACTGGAGCTGCCTTCACCTCCACCCGTTGTTCTGAATAAGTCTCCGATTTCAATTTTATTTTGTTCCTTCACAGGACATTCCTGATTGCCAGTTATCAGGCTTCTGTCTTGAAGTAAAGGTATCTGATTGAAATGCTTGCTTTGACACTTTGCATTCCACTGTTGCAAGTCTGAATCCTGCCTGCTGCAAGCCCTAAGCAGATTAAAAAAGCAAAGCTGTGCTCTACCATTTTTTGATCTGCACAGTGGCAGACAAAGTCATAGGAGACAGGAACAATGGACATGGGGGGAGAATCTTGGAGAGTTATGCGTGTGTGATCTCACAGCTATAGCCCCAGACACTCATGCCACAGGACTTCAGATAATGGGTCAACACTGCTGCGAACCTCCCAGCTGCCAATATATGCTACCTCTAGGATACAATGTGAGCAGAAAGCTGAGGCACAGAGATAAGGAAAGATAGGATAAATGGCTAAATAAAGGACATTCAGTTTCCTTTTCTTGGTAGCTGGACAAATATCACATTGTTTAAAAAAACAGAAACAGTGGAATGGTCTATGCATGAAGGTGTCTGATCAGATGTTTGACTAAATCAGAAGTTGTTTTAGGAGCAGAGAAAATGTGTTAAATCAAACTCAGCAGACTTTCTGAATTTATCAGGAGTTTAAAACCAAGGGACCAGTATTTTTTAAAAAAATAAAACATGTTTGAAAAATTCAATGTATAGGTCAAATCATCATGGATAAAATGCTGCAAGTTTTAATCAAAATATGTGTAGAGTGATTGGATTTTTATTGCATTTTTACTAAAGTTTCCTTTGTGTTGCCTGAGTAAATGTTTTGTTATTAAGTCACAAATGTCAAATTTAGATGCCTAAAGTTAGAGGTGACTAAACAAGTGACCAAATTATCAGATATGCATAATATCTGCAGTAGCCATTAGATTTATTAAGCGCTTAACACTTCTGCAAATCAGGTTCTGCAAACCTAGGGTGGCTTTAATATGGGTTTAAGGACCTAACTTTACTTAAAATCGAAACATGTTATGTTTGTCTGGTGTAATGGACAATATTTTACTCTGATAATCCAGTGTATCAAGTCTTTCTCATTTCTCATGGTTATGATTAATGAGATCATGAGTGAGATATCATGTATGTATGTATGTATGTATGTATATGAGAGAGGGCTATGAAATGATTAGTAAGAGTAACCCAGGTGACCTTTTAAGGAAAGAAGCAGACAGTAAGGGTGTCTTCAGATGGATCTGGTGCTGGTCACTCCTGGAACTGCTCCGGTGGTGACCAGTCCTGCATCCCTTGCGTCCAGCCCCACCTGCGCCCCCATTCCCCGCACCCCATAGAGTTGTGAGCAAATTGCCCAATACTCTAGGCTGCCACCTGCAACTCTGTGGGGTTGCCTGGGGCAACATCTGACTGAGAGCAGAGCTGCAGCAGCTGTCCACCAAGCAAACAGACAGCAGCTCTGCCTCCAGCTGGTGCCCCGAGTTTGGATGGCCCACTCCAGTGGCGGTGCTTTGGGATGTTCTGGAGCACCGCAAGTGGGGCTAGAATGGAGCAGCTGGAGTTTTACTGCATAGGCAGGCTTCTTTAATAGATGCAGTTGGAGAAGCACAACTCAACTCACCCTGCTACAGTGACCTCATTTTTTGTCAAAGGAGCTGGAAAGACTTTGCAAATCCTGATATGCCACTGGATTGTAATATCTGTGCCTGAATTTTGTTGCTTGTGCATTCTGCGTCCTGGGCTCCACCAAAAACATCTTCTCCATAGGCTCTTTAATAGACAAGTGCCAAGAACTTTATTCATTTATCTCAATTTTGAGATGATATTCACCCAGCTGGGTACTCTTCTGAGAACAGGGTTAAGTTCTTCAACCGCTTACACATATTGATTATGGCAGGAGCTATCAAATTTGGCTTCATCCAAGGGATGCAGTGGCTACTTGTCTGGAACCTATACGCACCTACATAGTACAAAATGGATGAGAATGGACACATCCTTTTCATTAGTATGAAGAACTAATTTCATCAGCTTTAAATCTTTTTAAGCAAGTTCAGAACTTGACCCTTTATCTGTAGAGCAAATTTATACATTAAAACCAAATGTCAGCCAGCTGATATCTATCCATATGGTGGAATGGACTGTGTTCTTCCATCCTGCCACAATTTTATTTATTTATTTTTTTGTGCAAAGGAGGATGAGTATTTCAAAGAAGAGTTGCTATAGCTAGTATTTATTGCTTTGAAACTGACAAACTCAGGGACATCTCTGTTCCAGTGTAGGTGTCTGCTAATCACTAATCTTTGAGTACTGGCAGTTTGTTCCCAGTGACCCCAACAATAAATTCTGATTGCAGAGATTGTATATTGGAATTTCCAGTGCCAAGGAGTTAGAGATGTTTGTAGTTTCAGTGTAAATTATTTTGGACTATGCAGCAATTCTAGGAGCGCTCCCTTCCTCTCCCCCTCGACCCCTTCCAGTCCCCTTTAATGCAGTGTAACTAATAAGAAGCAACATATTGTCTGATCCGATTGCTGGCTGATGCCATACATACTTGGAGGAAAGTGACTCATATTAATTTGCTGTCATTTAAAAAGGCAAACAAACAAAGCAGGCATGATCGGAGTTGCTGCTTCCATTCTGCATCAGGCTAGCACTGGGATTTTTTCTCTTTGTTGTAGAAGAAACCCCAGATCCCTCAAATGTTAAAACCCAGCAAGAATTTCACTTTAATTAATGTCAAACATTGTCTTTTTGGAAAAAGGAGATGATGAGATTGGTGTGTGTTCATATTGGGTCTCAGAGGGTTTGTCTAGGAGAAAGAAGGCATCTTGAAGGGAAAGCAGCTGGTTCGTGAGAATTCTTTTTAAGTGGGAAAGCATTGCTTTCCAAGGATTAGACTTTGGCCCTGGCGGCTTTGCATTTCTTTTTTTTAGTTTGACCCCCCCCCCTCCCCTGCCATCTGAGACAATTTATAGCTCCTGCTAAGAAAAGAGTAAAAAGATGCTTCATCAGTCATCCCATTCATACATTGTACATCATGTACTAATTTGTACAGTTTTTCTTTATTTTCTCCTTGGATGACTCCTCTGATAGAATGGGTCAAATGAACCAGGCAGCTGCTAATTAATACTTCTGTATCCCCTTCCATTCCCTTTCTATCACTTCTGTGTGGCTGATCCAAACGGTAAATAGACCCATTTTATACAGAAGCTGAGTGAGGCATAAAGTGGTTAAGTGGCCTGTTTGGGATCATATCATGAATCACTTGGAGAGCCAAGAACCGACTACAAGATCTATGACCACCTGCTCCCTAGTTTGATTACCAGATTACACTCCCAGCTCCATAATGAATGTATTTAACTTAAACTATAGGAGTACTTTGAAGAAAAACATTATCAAAATTGTGTTTGAAGTCTGCAAGTAAATTAGTTCTTCACAGAGGTTAAAATATCATCCTTTATCCTCCCCAGTGTGCATGGATGTCATAAATATAAGGCGAGAACAGGTTATCTTGCAATGTCATGTATGCCAGAATGATTTATTATAATCTGGGTAAAAGTGGGATTTTAGATATTTGTGCTGGTGTAGTGGATTATTTTACTGTTCCTTCTGAACTCTGGAACTCTGTTTTGTGGATGATTTGGGTGAACTTACTCATACGTTCCTTCCTTCCTAATTGTTCATACCATGAAAACACCTTGCAACAGCAGTTCAAAAGTTCCAGCTAAACTTTGTGTTGCTTGTGCTATGCCAGCGGTAGGCAAATGGGACTTGGGAGCTACATGTGGCTCTTGTGCATCTGTACTGTGGCTCTCGCCAGAAGCACCTTCCGGGGGTGGTGGTAGGTGGTGGTGGTAGGGGGGAGTTCATGCAGCTCCCTCTCAAACGAGAAGCTTCTTAGCTTTGGCCATCAAAGCCTTACAGGGGCCATGGGAGCGGCGTGGGGAAGCAACTCCTATTCCTGCTGCCTGAGCTCACCACACCTCCTGGGAGCCAGAGCATTGATGGGAGCTGAAGGAGGCAAAGCTGCCCCGTCCCCAGGATTGGGGAAGCTGCAGTCAATATAATGCATGTTGTGACTCTCGGCGATATGAGGGAACTTGATGCAGTGCCCCTTCTGTGTTTGGAGATACTGGGTGTTTTCAGACGTTACGAGATCACAGTGAACCACGGTGAATACCCACCTGTGGTCACTGTGTCTCGAACGTCTGTTTGGCGGCCGCCAGATGTTCGCCACAGTCAATCTGCACAAGGGGTCAATTTGAACCACGCTTCCCGGGCTAGCCAGGGGAATGTCCTGGGAAGCGTGGCCAAATGGACCCCCGGCAGGGACAAAAAAAAAGTAACGTCTGGCCGCTCGCCACGGCCCGGGATCACCGGCGGGATCCCGGGCCGTGGCGCATTCGGCCGGACGCTGAAGCCGCATTGGCCCCGCCGCCCGCCCGTCTCCCCAGAGGGCGGGCAGCGTGGAGGGGGCGGGGCCATGCGGCCGCACGTTGCGCAGCCCCGCCCCCTCCCGGATTCCCTGCCAGGATCCCTGGCACGTCTGATATGGCGTGACGGGATGACCCCGGCGGGGCATGGATGGGTTGTTTTTGGTACGGGGCCAAGCAGCCCCGTAACGTCTGAAAACACCCACTGAGGAACATTCAACAAAGACTTGGAGTCCTTGCAACATTTTCAATCTTCCCTCACTTAAGAAAACATCCATTTTACTTCCACCTGAGCTTTGCCTGAATGGGAACTTATTTCTGATTGATAGGTTGGTTTGTTTCCTAACTCCTGTCTTGTCCAATCTGACTGGCTGATGCAGAATTGTTCTCTCCTGTGCATTTTCTAGAATTTTCAGTGACTCGTGTTTCAGGGATTTAAGTAAGTGAAAGCACTTGTGACACTTCCCACTAAAGACAGTTCCACCGCCTAATAGATCTCCCTGTTAGGTACTTTCTTCTGATATTCAGCCTGTATTTTCTTTTGCCCAATTTCATCCTATTACACTTTCTTGTTAACACCTTCCTACCGATAGAAGAGTGCATAAGACGAGGAGGCTAGAAACAGTGAGATAAGTGCCAAACATATCTAGATTTCCTTGCCTTTGTGAGTTTGGCAGACCTTTAATCTTATTTTAATGAAATTTTGTGAAAGCATTAAACAACTTAGTAGGCTTTTAGGTCTCTCTTATTTAATTGCCACTTTGCAGGGCTACATAGTACAATTGTTGCCAAGGTCTCCTTCCTGAATTGAACCAAATACTGCTTCAGCCAGCTAACTGCACTTAATTGTTTGTGATATATTAGCAATTCCATCCTTACAATATGCCGGTTACTGGGAATAAGCTAAACACTTTCAGCTGCTTGGAAACTTGCAAATCCTGCCAAGTAGAATGACCAAAATACCATCATTGCAAATTTTCCTTTAGCTGAATTGATAGCTCCTTGCTAGCAAGCAGAAAATTTACATTGTTATGATTATTAATAAACATAATAGGATCTTAGCACCAGCATACTGAGCACCCTGAAAAGTGACTCATCAAAATTACTGGGCTCTGAAGACAGTCTATAATGGGACTGTACGTATTCCTGAAATAAAAATATCTAGCTGCAGGCAAATATGTAATATAGTTATGCTACTTGGAAACTTCCACATTTCTTTGATTTTCAAAATAACAGACTTTTGTAGTAACCAGTTTCTCTGTTTATTAAGCTATTTTTAATAAGCTCAAAATCCATGTAGAAAACTATAAAAAAAAAACATGCTATCACCTATATTTTATTATTTACCCAAGATCACTTGTAACAGAAGAAGGATATGATAATTTATTGGGGGATAGTAGTAAACCATGTGCCTTGCATATTATTTTAGGTATAAATGTATTATCAGTAGATTGATATTCTTCACAGTCTTTGCTGGATTACCAGAATTAACAGAAGCTTTACTTCCTGGGTGTTAATAGACAAGAGATTCGCCCAGTGGAATCTGGGGTCACTCCGTGGAACCTGTTGCAACCACCACTCACAGGTTCTGCATGACAAACAGCACATATGAGCAGGAGCCACACTCCACCCCACCCTTTCCTGATGCACAACTGTGGCGACCCCTGGGTACAAGAAGCCGCCCCCACTGTGGTTTTTTTCCATGTCATGTTTGGGTTTTTTTTGCTTTTTGGGGTACCTTTTTAGAGCAATCCAAACAGCAACTGTGAGAGTGCTCCAGGGAGCAAGCGCTCCCTCCACTTTCACTCTCACAGTCCACCCAGGACTTTATGGTTCTCGCAGGCCTGGATGCATGCAAAGGCTGTGCACACCCTAACAGATGGGAGGTGGCCATGCTGGACATGCATTCACCTGCCTTAGCCAGTAGGGATGTGTTAATGCGGTTCGGAAGTTCGGAGTTTGGACCGAACTCGAATAGTTCAGTTGACTGAACCGAACTTTTGAACCAAACTCGAATTCGACCGAACTGTTCGGTCGAATCCGAACCAGTTTGGAAGGCCAAAAAATCTGGTTTTGAATTTACAAACTCGGTTCAGAAGTTCGGAATTCAACCCAACTCGAATAGTTTGGTCGACCAAACAGAACTTTAGAACCAAACCGAATTTCTGAACTCGGGCTGTTTGCAGGAGGGGCAGGGTACAAATTTATAAAATAAATAAAATTAAAATAAATAAACTCGGTTCTGTTCGCACATCCCTGTTAGCCAGTATTTGCTCACATGGCGGGCTCAACATTTGCCAGGACAATGCCATGAGTGGGAGCTGTGGAGCGGGTGGCAGGTGTGGGTGAACATCTGGCAGTCACCTAATAGACAGGCAGCTAACAGACAGGCACCTAATAAACCCATCTGATGTGGGCTATTGTGGGCTAATGGCTCGTTTGTTAACACCCACTGTCATGAAGGGGTTCAGGACCATGGATAGGGATTCTGCTGTATTAAAATAACCTCGACTAATACCTGCAGCATTTAAATTAAGAGCTTATGGACCACGTCCATTGTACTTTTCCTGTTAAAAGTATATTTTCAGCTACAGCATTATGCAGAAGCTATTTAGCTATCTAATAAACAGTAGTAAATGTTTGCTGCATGTTGCTTGCTTCTATTAACATAGCACATAACCCCTTGTAGTAGCAGAATTAAAATGTTTCTCACATGGGTAGATGGTTCAGTTAAAATGTGCCCCAATAAGGTCAGAGACACTACAAAGACTTGGTAATGCAACAGCAATTGCAAATTAATAGAGAGCCTTATATAATCTGGACAAGGTCAGAAATATTCCTGGGCTCAAAAGAAGAAGATTGTTCTTGCCACACCTCATACTAACACAGGAAACTAATTTCTTCAGTAAGCTCTGACAAGATCTGTATTAAAATGCTACAGTTATTATTAATAATAAATAAGCATTTTGTCAAAAGGCAAAATTTAAGTTTGTTATTAATTTTGAAGATGCTCTTAAAATTTCAAGGAAATCTGTGTGATTTTTTTAATTAACTAGAAAGCGAACAAACATAAGTTATAACCCTTTTATGACTACCTGTAGCTCTCAGGCAGGAATATAATTGTTTCATTATATTCATTGGCCAAAAGATATTCTTTCTGTATAGAGGTTTGGACTGATGACTCAAAAATAATCCTAGCTGAATGATGGTGTGTGTGTGTGTGTGTGTGTGTGTGTGTAGCCACAAAGGCTGTGGAGGGCCCAACCCCCATGCGGCCTTGTGGTGGGCAAGCGCTGCTGCCACCCCCTCCCCTGCAGGGAAGCCAGCTGTTGTCAGAGCTGGCACCAGCCACATGAGTGGGTGCCAGGCTCTGCCCCGCCTCTTTCCCTCAGGCTGAGCAAGGGGCTGCCCCTGGCTGTCAAGTGGCTGCATGTGATGGATAACAGTACACAACAGGCAACAGCACCCATCACTCAAAGTTCCGCAGTGGAGTTCGCTGTGCGGCAGGTCAGACATGGCTCGGCCTCATGAGTTGCCCTGCCTTGGGCATCCTAATGCCATTCGGGATACGGCCACTATGTGACACATCCTCAGACTTTTTCTGAGGACACATCACGTAGCAGCCAGCTGCTCGCCGCACCCCAGGGTGAGTGGGGGAACATCTGGTGGCCGCTGGCCATATGATGCACTACATTTCGTGGCCCAGCTGCCCAGAGTGGGTTAAGGCTACCCAAGGTGTTCCCATGGAGTCTCGGGTGGCTGCACCTTTGTGTGTCATATAGACACACATACAGAGGCAAAGGGAGCAAGTCTTGTGATTACAGCACAGCTGTATCTGTCTCTCTTTCATTTCTCTTTTTCTTTCCTGCCTTCTGCCTCATGTTTTCTCAATGTCTGCTTCTTACCATTTCTGACTAAAGTGATTAATTTATTCAAATTGTGCAGCAGTCTTTTGGTGAGATTCTCTTCAGCTTGCCTTTTTTCAGTAGTTGCCAATGGAGCATCACGTTTACATGTTCAGTCTGTAATGGAAGTCTCCGTTCCCCCCGCCCCTCCACATAATTTTTTGCTATTAAATTATAGGTAGACAGACGTTATACAGAAATCAGCAAACTGGTCTGCCTACATTCTTCATAGAATACTGTGTCATGTAACAAAGGCCCTACTCTACTGAAACTTTTCCCAAAGACCAGTTTTGATGCTTTCTGTTCTGTTACATCTGAACAATCGGTGTGCACAGATCCACATAACTCCAAACTTCCCCAAGTAATCTTTCAAGACCTAAATGAGCTCTGTTAGCCATTTGAGTGCCATGCCAGGCCTATCAAATTATAATTGGTTCTAATTGGCACACATAGGAGATCTGACATTCTCTGTCTGCAGCCAAATGGCACACAGAAAGGTGAGGAAGTCATTCCTTCCTTTGCAAAAAAATCCCCTGCAGGGGGAAAAATTCCTGCAAGGGAAAGCCCTAGTGATCAGCATAAGAAGCAAAGGACATGCATGCCAGCTCCCATGGCAATAGCTTTTGGGAAGTAGTGTTCGATTCACAGAGCCAGCAACCATTGGTGAAACTCTATTCACTCTGGCTCACATACTGATTTGCCATGTAATGTAATACATAAAACATTTAGAATTGGTTAATAAACTAAGGAAGGAGGCTATTGGGAGTTTATGCACTTAAAGTGGACTGTTTGAATTACCCATACATAGAGAGAGGACATGGATAATTCATCACTCAGACATCTCTAATTAATATGAAGTGGTGGCAAGTGAACTTGTGGCAAATGCGTGGTAAATGGTGCAATAGTCACGCACCCACCATTAGACTCCACAGCTGAATGGAGAGAACTCATTAGAGGCTAACTATTAAGTGTGTAGTCTCTGTCCAAAGGATTAGCCTTTCTGAAACTGCAATGATATATACTGTCACATCTCTGGTGAATTAGTTTAGGATAGTGAATGAAATTTTCAATCCACTTTTATGATTTCAGACTTATTGAATTGTCTGTTTTGGTGGTATGATCCAGTGGTTCCACAAAAGGATAGGGATCAGGTGACGTGAAATATAGTATCCTTTCTCTGCATGTAACCCAGGGCAAGTCATATTACATCTCTGTATCTCATTTTCTCTGTGTGTAAAATGGGGCTAACAATCGTTTCCTTCTTTTGCAATGCATGATGAGATCTGCAAATGAAAAACTTCATATATGTACAAAATGTTTTTCTATTAGTGGGGCCTGTGTTTACTACATTTTCCCCATTGCTGCCAATGGGAAAAACTGAGTGAACACGGATCCCTGTCTATTAGTATCCATTATTATTATGATTTATTTTATGCTGTTCCAAAAACAAAGAGTTTCAGTGTGGTTGCGACTTTGCAACCAAACTTATATCTGATCCTATTTCAGTGCCAAATGTCCCAACCTGCTTTCCATATATAACTGTACCATATCCACTTTGGGATAATTTGATTTGATGTGTTCCTGATAAAAATAAATGGACTTGTAATTTCTCCTATATAAGCAGTGAAACGTTGGATGAAATGTTTATACACCAAGTCACCGTTCTGGTTTCCATGGATATCACATGCCTGCAGGTGTTGATGGATACCTGTTGGCTTTGTTTAAAATTGCACTATATTTGCTGTGAACTGTATAAAGACCCACATATCAGTGTGTAGTGGTGGGAAGTAAAAGAGTTGGGACTCAGCTGTGTGTTATTCCCAGCTTTGCCACAGATTGTGTGTGTGTCAGAGAGAGAGAGAGAGATTGTCACAGCTGGCCAGTATTCACAATTCTTACAGTGGCATTTGAGGTGCCATTTTCTAAAAAGTGTTTGTTGTTTATTCACATTTTACCCCACCCTTCTCCCTTAAGTCTAGCCCAGGGCAGGTTACAAAACACAAAAAATATATTCACAAATACTCCAATGAAATCAAATAAAATCCCTTGCCCTCCTAATATAATACATACAGCAAGGAGAACCAAGTAAAATCAAGTAAACCACAAACTGAGTCCCAAAACAGACAGTTCCCCAACCCTAGCTCTGCCTGGCCAAACAGAAAGGTTTTACGTCACCTCTGGAAGATGACAAATCTCCAAGGGAAGGAAATTCCATAATTGTGGGGTAGACATGGAGAATGCCTCTCCATGTGCCTTTGTCATGTAAACATGGTGAGCAGATGGTACTTGCAGGAGGATGCTCCTGGAGGATTTCAGAGGCCATGGTGGGACATGAGGGATGAGGCAGTCTTTAGATATTTAGAGTGCAGACTGTTTAGGTATTTATAGGTCAAAACTAGCATCTTGAATTCTGACTGGAAAGCTATTGGACTCTGATGTACTAGTATAATGTGTTCTCAGTGACCCAACCCTGAGAGAAGATCTGCAACATCTTAGTAGTCATCAAGGGCAGTCATTGCAATAGCAATTAGTATGAATATGCATAGTTTGGGGGAAATTTTGAGGGGCGAGTGAGGGGCAGGGCAGGTCTGAAAACCTATCCCTTAACCTCTCTGGGTCTCAGAGTCCGTATATGCACTTACACTAAAGGCCATTTTTACTTTTGTTGCCAGTGCAAGTATAATTAACGTCCATTAAACAAATTTACATGCTGATCTGAAAGTGTAAATTAGTGTTGGGTATACATAAGAGCTTGGTCCACTGTGAAAATTAAGGGGAACATGGCCTAATGCTACAACTTGAGCCAACGACATTTTACAGGGTTGCTCAGTTCCATAGAATGTGGGAGTTATTACATGTATTTCAAAAAAAATTCCACAAGACAATCGTTGGTAGGCATGATATAAAGTAAAATGGTGCTGGCAATTAATGGACATGTTCTAACCTCTAGGGAAATCTTGAGAGAGGAAAGTCACCCACTGAATAACATTTATCAGAAGGCAAATTAAGCCTGAAGAGGTTATGTTCAACATTCACTCTGACTGCTCAAGTGAGGGCCGACTCCATGTTTCTATAATAGTATTTCCCCCCTTTCTTTTAAAAACAAAACAAAAACTAAACAATTTATTACTTGGCATTGCTCAGACTTATATTAGCAATTGTGAAGTCATGGGTACTTGATGAACTCTCCGTCTTTGGGTAATTTCAGACGTTACGTGCTCCCAGATCGCCACAGTGAATTCCCAACGGTGGCGAGCTGGCTAACCCCCCCCCCCCATGGTCCAGGACAGCCCTGAACAGACATGATGGGAGTGGGACCATGGCAGGGAAATGGCCGGCCGAACCACAGCCGGATCTTACGCTGATTCCGGGCCGTGTTCAGAACATCCAGAAGACACCGAGGAAGGGCGGGAGGCAGACATGGCTGACTGAGGGCAAAGGAAGCCCAAAGCGCCTAAAGGGAATGCCCACACAAGGGAAATGGGAAGGGAGGGGGAGGAGGGAGAAGAGTGGCCGAGGTGGCGCACAGAACAGGCACAGGGAAACCAAGGACACAGCAGAACACAAAACACAAGCACACGCCCGGCTGCAAACACACCCGAACATGAAAGGAAGGAAGGGGGGAGCACACCGGGATGGCCAACACACACAGCACAGTGGACAAAGGGGGGGAGCCCAGGGCCACAGAAGTGGAGGGGACCAGCCCGGCGACATAGCGGGACACGGGGAAAGGCAACCAGAACCCCACCAACAGCACGGTCGGCAAGGGCCACCCAACAGCAACACAGGAAGCCCAAGGCACGGGGGTCCCCATAGGGACAGAGCAATGTCACAGGGGGAGGGCAAACATGTAGGGAGTGGCACCGGAGCGGTCCAAGGCAGGTCCAGGAGGCAGGCAGGGATCCCCCACGCCGGTGCAAAGGCGCAGACGGGCATGGAGGCAAGCTGGAACAGATGCGCTGAACAGGTGACACCCCCCCAATGGAGGTCACCGGGAGGCGCAGTCCAGGGTCCCCAGACCCAGACAGTCATAGAGGCACCCAGGGTGTGTGTGTCCGGGCCACGGGCACAGGTGAGCGGGCGGCCAGACAATGGACGACAACACCACCCGGACAGCTGGTAGCTGGCTTGGAGAGCAGGACACAGCCACAGGAAGGGCCAGCCATGGAGGGTGACACCACAGACAGCGTGGGCCAGGGGGTGCCCGAGGAGGGGGCCCAGAGAAACGGGCAAGGGCCACGGAACCCATGGAACCAGCCAGAACAGCAGCGAGCCTGGTACAGTATGGAGTGAGCAGAAAGCGACCCAAGGCAGCATAGGGGAGGTGGGAGCACACGGCGTGGCCGGCATCCAGGGCTCCAAAGACACAGGAGGCCTCACAGCCAGTTGCAGAGGTTCACAAAGGGGCCAGGGGCGGGGTGGCCCACCACATACATGTAGTGGGGCCACTGAAGCATGCCCCAATGATAGCCCAGCACAGACATGTGGTGGGCAACAAGGTAGTAGACCTCGAACAGATCCTGCACAGCAAGCCCCACCTGAACATCAGCACGGGACCACACACCAGCCAGCGCTGCCAGGTCCACTCCGATGGGCTCCGACAAGCCATAGTCAGCAGCAGGGGGCCATGGAAGGTGCCCGAGCTCCAACAGGCGGTGATACGCCGCCCCATGCAACCGCTGATACCGGTTACCGACAGGCCCTGTGGATGCAGCCAAAGAAGGAAACAGCCAGGGCAGGGCCCCCCTCCGCCAGAAAAATCGTGTAGGCTGCCAGGCTGCACACCGAGAGGGCTGACACGGTCTCCGCTGTGGACCACCTCACATGCAAGCACTGCATCTCCAGAATGCGCCCATCGGGAAAGGGACGGAGCCCCAGCGCCTCTGCATGAAGCCGGCACCCGTGAGCGTTGGCCTCATAGCCAAAGTAATGAAGGCCGGAGCTCATACTCACATAGGCACCTGAGAGGGTATCTGGGCAGCACAGGAGCAGTTGCATGGCCTGGGAATGCCACAGGTCACACAGGACCATGGTCTCGTGGAAGGTCCAGCTATGGGGGGGGGCACCATTCGTTGCAGGGTGCGGGAGCCCTGGGGAAGCACTGCCGGCCATGGTTCAGCAAGCAGTGGGCACTAACAGCAAGGGAAGATGGGCCCCACAGTCCCAGGTGGGATGGGGAGGGAAGCTGGGGAGCTCCAAGAACACGCAATAAGGCCACAGGCTGCAACATGGGATGGCTAATGAGCGAGGCATGGGGTGCGGACCCAACACAGCTGCAGGAACTGAGCGCGCAGACAGTACAGCCAACACTGATAGCAGGGCGGTGATGACAACCGGCAGCTAACACTGATAGCAGGGAGGTGATGACAACAGGCAAGCAGCTGAAGACCACACACCTGGGCACATGAGGGCCCAGGGCATGAGCCCTTGTGCCGGGAGCGCAGGTGTGCTCAGGGAGCCCACCCAACAGCCGCACACCAGGCGCCTAGCCACCGCCGGGGCAGCTGGGTGCAGGGGCGAGCACAGGTGCTCAGGGGGGCTAGGTGCAGGGGGCTACACACAGGTGCAAGGGCAGGGCAAGGAGCTGGGGTGGGACTGGCCCTCGGGCTATAGAGGCGCATGCTGGACCACACCAGGGACACGGTCCGTCATGGATGCAGGATGGAGGGCCGCCTGTGGGATGCACCTGGACATCTGTGCAGAGTGGTTCCAGGTGCACACAGACTTCATGCGCATCTCCTCAGATGCGATCCACCTGGCTGTCCGCATACGGGTGTGCATGACCGAGAGCACTGCGACCACCCAATGCGCCCACCATGGGTGCAGGTGCTCCCTGGTCAGGCTCAGGGCCCTGTGGGTGTCTGGAATATACCAACGGGCCCTCCGCTGCACCTGAGAGTGACCAGCAGTGCTCTGCAAGGTCGCTAGCTGACAACAGTGGAGGAGGGAGGCCATGGGACGTGCATCTATGCTCGCAATGCTCATTGAACGGCGGATCTCGGTCACTGAGCGGGAACAGGGGTGCTGGGCAGGGGCCCTGGACCTTTGGAATGAAACCACCTGGAGGGCACACTTCAGGATGGACTGACGTTGCCTCCTGCGACTTGCAGAGCTGTTGACGCCCTGGCTGGAGCAGCAACACACACCCCCATGTGGGGCCCCATTCCCATGGTTCGGCGCATGGCCATAGCAGTCTGGGCCCTGACAACACCCGATTCCTGCTGGTCTGTGTCCCAGCACTTCGGTGTTGGAGTGAGCACCATCACCATCACCGGTATCCTGAGGACTTCTGCAAGGCCGTGAAGGCTCATGGACCGTGCAATCCAGCTTATGGACCAGGAGGCTGTGATGGCTGACTTCATGGCTGATGGCTTCCCCAACTGCCTGGGCACCATGGACAGCACCCACATAGAGATCCTCCGCCCCTCCAATGGGAAGGCTGCAGAATATGTCAACCGGCACGGGTACTATTTCCTGCAACTCCAGGCAGTAGTTGACCACGGGGGTCGGTTAATTGACATCTACGTCGGCCACTCCAGCCGCAGCCATGATGCCAGGATCCTGACCATCTCGCCCCTCTGTGCCCGGATGTACTGGGGGGACTTTGCGGACATGGGAATGACCAGGACTGCAGGGGTTCTGAGCCCCCCCCCTGCATCCTGGGGGACCCAGCCTATCCCCTCCTCCGATGGCTCATGAAGGCGTACCCGGCCGCCGGGAACCCCGTAGGGATGGGCGAACAGAATGCGGTTTGGATGTTCGGACTTTCAGTTGTTCGGTCCGAAACCCGAGTTCGGGTTTGGTTCGGCGGAGTTTGGTTTGGCCAAACTTGGCCAAACAACTGAAAATAACGCTATTGATACCGAAACCAAATTCAAAAAATGTTTTCGGTATTGGTATCATTTGACCCTGAAACCACCCCTGGTCTCCACCCCTGGTGCCTGGAAGTCTGCTCCTCAGTTGCCTCCCACTTCCAGTCACATTTCCCCCCCCTTCCAGTCACGTTTTTCCCACCCCTGAACTCATCCAAATTTTCCCGAACTGTTCGGCCGTTCGAGCATTCGGTTTGGACGTTCGGTTCGGTCGTCCGAACAGGCTGAGTTCGGACCAAACTCCAAACTTCCGAACCATGTTCACACATCCCTAGAACCCCGTGGAGGTGCTCTACAACGCCCGCCTCTGTGCCTTGAGGACCGTGGTCAAGAGGGCCTTTGGTGCCCTTAAGCAGCGCTGGAGGTGCCTACCAGCCAGACTGGACTACATGGTAGAGACCTCGGCCCTCATGATTGGTGCCTGCTGTGTGCCGCACAACGTGTGCGAGACCGATGGGGCCGCCCTCAAGTTCCCCATGCCCCAGCGCCCACCCGGACCCGTGCCGCTCTACTTGAACTCCGATAACCCGAGGGAGTACCGCTACACCAAGCGGATCCGAGCTGCCTTGGCGAGGTGGGTTTCCACAGATGCCGCCTGAGGCTTCCTCCCCTCCCCCTCAGTGGCCACCACCTGTTCCCAGTTCACGCCCACAGGTATCCCACTGGCCCCAACCACTGTACAGAGACGCTCAATAAAAATATTAGAGATCATTTCCACTTGTGCGTTTATTGTGCTGAGTGTGCCCACTTGTCCCCCCTCCTTACCCCCCCTGCACCGTGCCTCCCCTTACTTCCCCCTTCCCCTCAACCCTGGAGTTTCCTGGGCCATCCCCTGTGGGCGGCATGGAGCTCTGGGAGCTCCCCTCACCCCGCTGTCTGTGTCCCCAACCATGTCCTGGGAGGCCTCCATGTCTGGGACAGCTGGTGGGGTTGAGGTGGGGGCCAGCCCTAATTCCGGAGAGGCCCCCCTTGGTGGCTGCTGTCTCCGGAGGCCTGGTGGGACCGGGAGGCGGATGCGCAGGCCCGTGCTCCGTGTCCAGACCGCCAGTTATTGTCCTTTTTTGCCTTGTACCCCCTCTTGAGCTCCTTCACCTTGGAGCGGCATTGGGCCGCTGTTGTGTGGTGACCTGCCACCTCCATGTCCTGAACTATCGCGTTGTAGACATGCTCGTTCCGCATGTTTACCGCGAGTTCCACCTGGTGCTCCAGGGACCCCCCAGATTCGTATGAAGTTCTGGGTCTCTTTGCGGCCCCATTTCTCCCCTTGATGGTATGGTTGCCTCCCATGTGTGCCCTCCTGCTCCTCTTCTGCTTGCCCTTCGCCTGTCTCCTCGGGGGCTCTGGCTCCCGGGCCTGTTTCCGGGTCTGTGGGTCGTAACGTGGTGTGTTAGTTGCCTGGGTTCCTCATCCCCATGGCCTGCCTCCCTTCCCCCTCCTTCTGGGCGCCCCCCCACCGTGCCGCTGTGCGGGTTCCCCCTCGCTCTCCTTACCCGTTTCCGAGGTGCCTCTGTTCCCTGGCTGGTTGTTCCCTCTGGGCCGGCCTGCCCCAGCTGCTGCTCCTCCGCCACTGCCTCCATCTCCAGCACCACCACCTCCTCCTCCCTTGCTCACTCGCCCTCCGCTCTTCTCGCCCTTCCGCCTTTCTCCATCCCGCCACATTCCGCTGCTGCTGTGTGCCCTTTAAATCTCTCTCCCCGGTCTGTGTTGTTGCTCATTGCCTGGCAGCGATGCTGTGTGCTTTCGCCCCAGATGGGGATCATTTTGTTTGCTTCCGGCTGGTAGTTGCCGTTCATTCATTACTTTTTGCAGTTTCCTGGTGGGAATTGCTTTGACCACCCTTCCGGAGATGGTCTGGTCCCGACCTCCGGAAGGGTGGTTGGCTTTGTCCCCTACTGGTGATTGTCTGTGGTGAACAGCTGGTGAATGCTGATCAGACGTTCAGGGCTCTTTGGCCCCGCTGCGGGGTTGAGTGTGGTTCACTGTGGTTAACTTTGATCTCGTAACGTCTGAAATTACCCTTTGTTGCAAGTGCTGCTTGTCTTAATTTGGATACTGTTACCTGGAGCACACTGTAGCAGGATGTGTACAGTAGGTTGTCTTATGTGATTTATTACTTCCTAAAAAGAAGCAGTGCTTAACTGTGGTGTTTCCCATGTTAATACCGTGCAGATACACTAGAGCACTATGAATAGCCTAAGTGTTCATTTGAAAGTGTCTCTAAAGGGATTAGTGCCAGACCAAAGGCCAGAATCTTCCAAATGGCAAATCTTTCCTAAAGTAGATGATCTTGTTGTTTTCTTTTACACTTACCTTTTACTGAAGGATTGTGGTTCTGGATTGATAGAAGAAGAATGATGTGGGTGCACTTGATTTCTAGCAAGAGCCATTCTGCCATCTGCTCTCCTTTAGTAAGGACAGTTATCCAATGATCTAGAGCCATTGCTCCACTAAACAGAACAAGCATTCTAAGGGAAGAATCGTGTACATGTCTGGAGGGTGGGAAGGCAAGTTCCCCATTTCATATGTGTCAGATGAGGCATGGAATGAATTTCAATCCAAAGGAAAACTAGCTAAGTCCTTGTCACAATGTACAAAGGCTTTTAGAGACCATGCATTATCTGTCCTGTGCTGTTTCCAAGAAGAATCTGAAAATGTTCAAGTGTTTCTCTTTAACAACTGCTCTGCTATTAATTCATTTTCCCCGCCTCTTTAGTTAGGGTGACAGTAGTTTACTAGTCTTGGACTTCATTACTTTTGGTAGAAAACCCTTTGTTATTGTCTGCAGCCATTGCAGGGTAGACTTGGGGTCAGTTTTTGTGGTAATCTTAGATGCTTTTATATGTTTTATGTTGCAAGTCACCCTGAGCCTTGATGAGAAGGGTGGGGTATAAATTTAAATAAAAATAAATATTACTGCAACTGGGGAAATCATAGTGGATTAACTCCTTGTTCTCTCTGTTTTTTTCACTTTGCAGCTGGTGCCACATATATCTTTGGAAAAAGTGGAGGGCTCATCTTATACACCTGGCCAGCCAATGATAGACCAAGTACGAGGACAGATCGCCTTGCTGTTGGGTTCAGTACGACAGTGAAGGATGGCATTCTGGTTCGGATCGACAGCGCTCCTGGGCTTGGTGACTTTCTGCAGCTTCACATTGTGAGTACGGGGCCAGTTTCTATACCAGATGTGTGTTTCAGTTAACAGCAGTTCTATTCCTTAGCAGAGGCTATATGGATGAGAGACCCTTTGTGATGTGTTAAAGAAGAGCGTTAAATATGGTGCCCCAACTGTAAAAAGGCAGTTGCCATGTTTGCATATATGAATAAGAGGCCACATATCGAATTAGGCACACAATGCTTCTCTTTTATGCTCTGATGACTAAGATCCCATGCTATCTATAGATTTAGGCACTATCCTATAGAAAGAATATAAAAGCAAACTTGAGGGAGCCCAGGGAAGAGCAAACAGAACAATAAAGACGTTGGATGAAATGGAATTCAGTACCATAAAATAGGCTACATATATTGTTCTGTGTATTCGAGTCCTTTCTCCCTGCTTAATTAATTTGCCCGTCTGTGAGCACTTCTGGAAATAAGTACCATGATAATGCTGGAGTATGATTTTTCTCAAGTAGGTCATGGGGGTGGGGGGGAGAAACCACGCTAGAAATGATGATGGACATCTAGACCTTTTGTGTAAGTCAGGGTAGTTTTGTTCACTAAATGTATTCAGGTGGAAGTAATAATATTTTGGTTTGGATAGCAGAACAAAGCTTTAATAACATGGCCAGTGGGAGTTCCCTTGTGAAAGAGATGGCAACATGAAACCAATCACTGGGAAAGTTTGAGATGAAGATGTTCAAGAAAAAGACTGTAGTCATGTGAGAATGGCAGGAGGGTGGGTGTTGTTAGTTTTTTCAGGCAAGAGTTTTACAAAAGTATAGGTTTATTCTAAAAACAAGAAGATCATACGGGTTTCACCCCAATATAACAAGCCTGTACAAAACCACTGCCTAAAGTTAGGGCTATTTTTAATAGATTTGTTAGCAGGGCAAAACCTTTTACAGAACACTGAGGCCCACAGAGGAAGACAGCATAGGCCACACTCTGTGAGCTTCTCCCTTTGTTCCTGGTGTTGGGAGAATGAGGCCATGAAATCAGCAGTAATAGCAGCTAGTACCCACCACCTCCCAGTTTGCTGCTTCTCTAACTTGCTGCGGGAATCTGTTTGGAGTTGTCAGTTTCTGCTTTGGAGTAGTTAAAAACTGGTGGGAAATTAGAGCACAGCTAAACAGAAGATGCGCCTGGTGGGGCCCAGTGTGGGAAGTGCCTTATAAATGGGCCCAGTTCTATCAAGTGCTGAATGCTTTCAATTGTCACTGACATTAAAAACAGCTGGGAGTATTCAGTCTTTCACAGTAACTTGCCAGATTGTTTCTTTATGAAACCTGGGGTCTGGCATAGTAGTTACCACAGCCTGAAGTACCAGTACTGATATTTGGTTCACTGGTTTGAGAGCCGCTGCTCTAGGGACTGTGGATTCCCCAATTCTAACACACAATGAGTCTGTGAAATGAACTGAGGCAGAATAACAGAAGCCCAATAAAAATCTGTTTGCCCAAGTGTAAAAGGAGAGGTTTTAAAATAACAACTTTGGCTTCTGTTTTTGTTTAGTTTTTTAAGCAAACCTGATAGTTCGATCTAATATTGTCCATAGCTTGCTGTGTTTCTTTAAGAAGGAATGAAGCTAATATTGTTACCTGCCACCAATACAGCAAACATTTTGCTTTTCTCTCTTGGAATTCTTGTTATATGCTTTCAGTGGTAAATACCAACTTCAAAGCAATAAACGATGCAACATGTGATCCACTCCTTCCGTGGGGATAGGATATGTATTCGTTGCCTGTATAATCCAATCTGTTAATAAAATAGAGGATCTGACAACATATTTCTTTGAAATGAGCACTCAAGATCTGAGCTTCCATTTGGAACCCAAAGCAAGTGTCTGCTTCTACTTGAGGAGATACTAGTGAAGGTAACACAATGCCCTCATTGCAGTACTCCTCTATGGTCAATCTGGAGTTTCCATGATAATTGAATTTCTAGACAAACCACGAATGTACTTATCACTTCTCAACTGATTTTGTTGAGTTTATAATACAGAGAATTATTATTACTATTATTATTGTTATTATTATTAGCAAACATTTATATAACGCCAGCAATCTACCTGGAACTTTACAAATTAATTGAATTGACACGGTCCCTGCCCTAGGGCTTGCAATCTGAGAGATGGGGGTCGGGGGAGACGAAGGAAGGGGAACAGAGGGAGAGACAAGGAGTGTAACATTCACGAAGATGAGTGCAATCCAGCAGCCGCCTATGCCGGGTGCAGTGTACATACGCCAGCACGCAGGCAGGTATGCGCCCCGTGCACACAGCAAGCCGGGCAGGGCCACAGCACGCCCCTTCCAGTGTGATCCCCTGAGCCCACACACACTGCAACCTGGGGAATGGAACAGAAGCCGTGCCTGCTCCATCCCCTGGACTGTGGGGGCTGTGGGGTCGCATTGGTAGGAGCACGCTGTGTGGCCCCATGCGACTTGCTGCGTGCTGCAGGGTGCATTTGCACACGTGCACCCACTGCCTGGCTTGGCACTGAGCCGGTGGGAAGCATGTGCTGCCGCTTGGATTGCACCCTATGTGTGTACATAATACGGTGTATTTGGTATGTTTTTAATATGCAGAGATCTGGTGCTTTTTTCCCTGCCATCCAGACATGGACTATTTCAGTCATTTCCTTTTGATCAGCATCTTCCCCATTTAGTGTTCAACACCACTGCCCTAGGATGTTCTCTCACCTTCCTACTGCTAACTCTGGAATCAAGCAATGGATTCTACTGTATAAGGGTTTCCAAGATGGTTTGTACCAAACTGTGTTAGTGGACATATGTTGGCGACTTTCCTTTGACCTCTGCAGGGAATATAGGGAGTCACAGGGCATTTATTACCATTTGCTGTTGGTATTTGCATACCGGATAGGGGGAAATAAAAGTCACTTGTTAATTTCTTTTGTGAATGTAAGTTATGGCAAATCCGTTTGGATTCATTTTTTAATTATGAGTCTTTTAGACATCGTGGAGATTTATGTGCTGAGGCATCTGTTTTGTATGACAAGGATCTACGACCTCTGAAACCTTTTCCCTCCTGATTTATAATGCAGATGTGAGCCGGCAGCCCAGGGAAAATAGATGACGTACAGTCCAGAGCAATTCAGTGAATGAAGTAATAGGCATTCATATGTGCAATGCTGAGTTCAGCATATGAGGGGGTGGGAGTGCTATAGTGAGATGTTAGCTGCCATTGTGAGGTTTTTGTGGTGTATGTGTGTGGGGTGGCCTTTTGAGTTGTGAGGAAGGTGGAGAATCCCTTGTGACAGGTAGATGTCTAAAAGACTGCAAGTCTGAGTTGTGGCTGCTGTTTCTAAACATCCATTCACCTCAGTTCACCACAGCTGCCGCTTTGTGATTTACAACATGCCAAAAATCTCACAGAGAGTAAACAGAGGGGGAGCGGGACAGCTGTGGGTTATGATGGATATCCTACTCCTGATGACTACAGAGAGATAAATCACCCGTCTGTTCACGGATGCTTTATTCTGCTGTCTTTCATTTGTATATTTATTGTAAACCATCAGCTTGCCTTTGGTGTATCCTCAATAGGGTTGAGCCAGGCAGATTGGACCCGATTCCACAGATGGTTTGGAGACAGAAAAAACTTCTTCCAGTAATGAAGTTCTTATGTAGACTAAGCTCCCAGTGGCATCATAGAGTAGTTCCTGTGTAAGCTGGTAAAACTCACTTTGGGGAGTGCCAAGCACCTCTTGGGATCAAGCCATAAATGAAAGAAAAACAGGATTTACTCAGAATTCTACAGATCTAAATAATTAAATGCAAGGAATGACTGAAAGAGTCAGTCTTCTTCAGCCGCTAAGTGGAGGCAAGAGTGAGAGTAATAGAAAGGTTCCAGTGGGTCCAATATGCTTTCCCAGTATTTTCAATACATAAGAACATAAGAAGTGCCATACTGGGTCAGACCCATGGTCCATCAAACCCAGCGTCCTGTCTCCGAACAGTGGCCAGCTACAGTAGCTTGAGTGAATTCAAGTAGTGGTCCAGGGGCCAATCCAGAGCTCGGGGAGTGAGGCGGTCCTGCAGATAGTTAGGGCCAAGGCAGTTTAGGGCTTTATAGGTAAGTACCAACACCTTGAATCGGGCAACCAGTGCAGAGAATGGAGCAGTGGTGTAATATGTTCCTGGCGGCCCGACCCCGTAAGGAGACGGACTGCTGCATTCTGCACCAGCTTCGGTCTCCAAACTGTTACCATAGGTAGCCCCACATAGAGCGCGTTACAGTAGTCCAATCTAGAGGTGATGAAAGCATGGATGATAGTGGCCAGGTCAGAGTCTGAGATGTACAGCCAAAGCCGCTGCACCAGATGTAATTGGCGAAATGCACTCCTCGCCACAGCCCCCACCTGAACATCCAGCAGAGCTGGGAATTGAGGAGCACTCTCAGACTACGAACCTGGGGAACCAGCAGAGGGCAAATCCCATCTATGATGGGGGACGCCAACCCTGCCACCTTTCCCACTAACATCACCTCCGTCTTGTCAGGATTCAGGCTCAGTCAGTTGGCCCTCATGCAATCCCCCACAGCTGCTAAACACTGAGTAAGCACTGAGACTGCCGGGTCTGGGTCAGCTGAAAAAGAGAGGTAAAGTTGGGTGTCGTCAGCATATTGATGACACCACACACCAAACCTCTTACAACTTCACCAAGCAGCTGCATATACACATTGAACACAAGAAGGAACAAGATGGAACCTTGCAGGATTCCACACGAGAGGTCCTGGGGTGATGAAAAATAATCCCCGAGGACCACTGGCTGAGTTCTTCCAGCCAGAAAAGAGCAGACCAAAATAATTTGGGACATAAAACACTTCCACCCCCTTCCATAAGCATACATGTACACACCTCTCACTCTTGTCTGCCATGGCTTTTGCCACCCAGACAATGACAAAAATATGCAAAGTATATCAGATAGCAGTCAGGATTGTAACCCCATCTGTAGATGGCATGAGTCCAGTTGGTGTCCCGGCACACAGTTATGGAACTCTTCTCTAAATTGTAAGTTGCTGTAAACTGGTCTACTTTAACTTGCCCTTTTAAAAGTAGCCTCCTATTAGTTCCTCTTTCTGCTGCACTCCTCACTTCCATAATACATGTGTGTAAGTTTAACTTAGTCTCTTTTATGCATCTTACAAATACATTCAGATTATAGTATAAATGAACATCTCAGTTACAAAAGTGTCAATCCAAATTGCAAAGAATGCATTGCAACGAATGAAGATTTTTTTGATCCTTGACAGTATAACAGAGTAAAATTTGGTCCACTGACTTCATATGAATTTACTCCAGATTTACATCAGTGGGTCTGAGAGCAGCAATGAAATCTGAGATAAGGTGTGTCACTTTAAGGGAGTCTGAATCGGTATAACTTTTATGGATGTGGGGGAAGAGAAGGTACATTATGCCAACTTTGTTTCAGACTTATTTCTGGACTTGGCCCAATTCTTCCTATTTTGTGGGCACTTGTGGAATGTTGAAAACCCTTCTGAGAGACAAAACATCTTACAAATGATGTCAGTATCAGTCCCAGAATCTAAATGATGGATCGCAACCAGTGCACAGCTAGAGTGGGGAATGTCTCCTTCCTTTTATGAATCTATGAGGACAGCGATTATTTATGCAAAACATAACTATCCTTCCATCACAAAAGCCAAAGCCCTTTACCCTTGCTCAGTGTCATGTGCGTGGAACAGCCTTTGACACTGAAATTCTCTGCACTTTATTACTTCAAATACAATAATTTGAAGTAATGTATTTTTTAAATAGATCCTTTTAACTCAAAGTGCCAAATTCATCCCTAGAACACCTTCACTGTGAATACACTGGAATTAAACCAGCATAAATTTGGCCCATTGTGTGCTAAGTTACTTTATGATATGCCAATAAAAAGACAATCTTCCCAAAACCTAGAAGTCCTTATTCAGCTAGAAAGGTCATCACAAAGAGATGCATCCTAAGCCTATCATTGAAAAGTGGACCCTCTTATTATATTAAATTTTAGAATTCCAGTTATGAGTGGCAGTACAGCCACTGATATCTGGAATTTCAAACTCGAAATTTCAAACTGTGTACAAAGAGTCACCAGAAGACTCTTGTCGTAGGGTGAAAAAACCCTAGATGTTAGCCCACATTAGCCCACTAGGGATGGGCGAACGTGGTTTGGAAGTTTGGAGTTCGGCCCGAACTCAAACTGTTCGGATGACTGAACACGAACACGAACAAACCGAACAATCCGAACACCGAACGACGAAATGGCCGAACAGTTCTGTAAGTTCGGATCGCGTTTGGATGAGTTCGGGTGGCAAAAAAAGGTTCACTGGAAGGTCAAACATGACAGGGAGGTGTAGTCACTGAGGAGCAGACTTCCAGGCACCAGGGGTGGAGAGAGGCTTGCAAGAAACAAAACTAATTATCTGCCCCCCCCTTCCCAACACCTTCTGAGCTAGTCACTGTTCCTGAACAG